>DWPV01007706.1:0-10518 GCA_018251915.1 Urbanus proteus proteus
GGCATTTGGCTATTCTGGCGACCAGCTCTCATCGTTAATTCATCAGAAATTGGCAGAAATATCCTCGTGAAAGACTCCGCGCTGTTTAGAAATAGATTTATCAGTTCCGGTAGTTCAGATCCTATCGGAAAATTAAATATGTTTACTCTTGATGTAAGTGTAATCAACTTATTCTTATGTCTTATTCCTTTCTCTTGACTTTTATTATTGGCTGTTAGCGAGACATAATCAATCATCGATTTTTAGTTTTTTGAGGTGAAAAGAAATTTGACCTTTGGAGAATAAGATTAAATTAAGGTCACTAATTTTATATTTTTAGGATCCTCTCTGGACACAGATTAGAAAGCGCTTAACGATCTTGTTCACTGGTTCAAAACTGAGAGGACTACAGAATCTCTTCACAACAAAGTCTAATGAACTGGTCCAACGAATTGAAAATGAACGGCAGAAGTCTAAGTTTGTTGACTTGAGAGTGAGTTCTTTGAAACTAATGGCTGTATCGATGTTGATATCTAATTTTCTTCCTGATAATGATACAATTAATCAAAATTTACCGTCATTCCTTTAAATATCTTTAAGACATATATTTGTAATGTTTTGTATTATCTTCATTGAATTTTAAACCATCTTGTACTTTTGATATTTATCAGTACCATAATCAATTATATTATCATCAGTATTACTTATGGACCTTTTAATTTCCAAAGTTGATGTTCACTGACTATACAACCGATGTCATTGGGACCGCGTCGTTTGGCGTGGTGAGTGACGCCACCCTCACTGGTGAGAGTGCTTTGCGCAGCGTCACTAAAGATTTTATGAAGTTCAACGTCTACAGAGGACTCTGTTGGTGCAGCGCTTTCTTTTTCCCAGAGTTGATAAACGTTTTCAGGTACTTGATTCTTTTGTGGTACACAAACTGTAAATTTTTATTACTGTCACTTATATCGGTTTCTTCAAATTGTATAGATTCGTTTTGTAATTACCAGAAGTATTTCATTCAGTGAATGGAGTTTCTTAATCAGACTCATTTTCATAGAAAACTTTTATGTATAGAGAATATTAATCAAAGCATATTTATGTATTTTTTATCTGTTCCCAGGTTTAATATTTTCCCAAAACAGGCTACTGCATATTTAAGAAAAGTATTCCGCACGATCGTAACTCAACGAGGTGGATATGAAATAAAAATTACAGATCCCAAGGATCTTCTGGACATCTTAATTAAAATTAAACAGGAGGACGATAGCGATGGTTACATAAATACAATATTTTTTCATCTTTTATGCTATTAGTAATTGCTATGCTAAGCTCATTTTCCATAGGTATTTTAATAAAGTTGTTTAATATCTTAGTGTGCCAACACGAGCTATTATTTTTATTGAACCGCTTAAATATAATTGACATTAAACCAAAAAAATAAATAAATTCCAAGAATCAGCAACCAACTTCTGAGAATATTAAAAATCCATCGTATTAAGCAGTGACGGACAGTTAGGTTCTCAAAGATAAGTAAAAATAGGTAAATGATTTCAGATTTGGATATGTCAGAAGACATGATGGTAGCCCAGGCGGCCGTATTTCTCCAGGGAGGGTTCGACACCACCGCCACCACCATTACTTTCGCCATTTATGAACTGGCTCATAACCCTGAAGTACAGGTAAAATAAAAAAAAATAATAAAAAAAACTATTTAGAGAAAGTGGAGTGGACACCATATCGAAATGACATGCAGTGGGTTTCGGGTTCAATCCCTAGCCACACACATACCTTACCTTCATGATTAATTTTGATTTCTGGTCATATAAATTAAATAAAGGTTGTCAATAAACATACTATAGAATTCATAAAGTGTAAAACTAAAGTTAAATTTTCATTCACAGGAAAAACTGAGCAAAGAACTCCAAGAAGCTAAAGAGAGACACGGGGACAATCTTCTTGAAGCTAATAATTTGGCACAACTGACTTATCTTAATTGCGTGATTAACGGTAATATATCCGATGTAAAATAAATCTTATTTATTAGTTTATAAGTTAATAATAATTATTAATCATTACGTTAGACATGGCTGTTGGCACTGATAGCAATAAAAATAACACTTAAATTAAGAATTATTGTAAAATAAAGAAGTAAATAAAACACAAATTTTACCGTATCCTTAAATGATATATGTAGCACTATCTGATATATCAGTAATCTTGAAATGAGTCGATAATTTTACACGGATGAATATAATTTCATAACGCGTAACAATCAACGGCTAAATTTGAAATTAACAGAAAGTACATACGATTAAATTTCTGATAACATGATAAAGTCATTAAATATTCTTCATTGCAAAATTCAGTAGATATTTCTGTAGATATAATTTTTTAGATTATTATGGTAGATCTTAACCAAAATTGTCTTGTCAGCAACAAATGTCATGGAAATGAGTTTGTGTTGACATTTGGTTAAAAACAAACGTATCACTAGATTAAAATTTTTTAGAGGGTCTCAGGAAGTACCCTATAATGGGCTGGCTGGACCGTGTTGCGACAGTGGACTACAAGATCGACGACCACCTCACTATCGCTGCTGGTACCCCGGTCTTCGTGAACGCTGTGGGCATGCACTACGACCCTGAGCTCTACCCGGAGCCGGACAGGTTCAACCCGGACCGCTTCCTCCCGGAGAACGAGGCCAACATTAAACCATACACGTATATGCCTTTCGGAGAAGGTCCTAGAAAATGCATTGGTAAGGATTTTGAGAGCTTTCAAATTAATAGATAATAGATTATAGCAATTTTATACCGCTGTCGTTAGACAAAATTATATGTGGCGCTAATTCCACGGCAATTGAACCACCAAATTTATGCTTCTATCTTCATACAAAGTACTAGCTTTCATTACATGCCCCAACCCTTCTTATGTCCCACTGCTGGGCACAGGTCTTCTCCCATAACCAAGAGAGGCTTGGAGCGTAATTAATCACGCTGCTCCAATGTGTGTTGGTGGAGGGGATACGGGTTAGTGGCCAACCTGTGTCGAATGTTTTCTAATCGCCTATTAGGTTTCCGACAAGGTTTGACGACTGCTAATCAATGATAACCGGGACCGACAGCTTAACGTGTCCTCCGAAGCACGAAAACGCGCATGAATTTTTTGCCCATCCATCTATCGACCGTGCCCGACTTTGCTTAACTTTGTAGATCACTTAAGATTACTTGAGTTCTGTTAATCTGAAGTATATGATATAACTTCATATCTTTACAGAGTGATATGATTTGTAAATTATTCCAGGTCAAAGGTTTGGCCTATCGAATGCTCGCCACGCGCTCGCTGCCGTGATGCTGAAGTACGAGGTCCGCGTCATACCCAACACCCCACGACCTTCAGAGGTCAAGTTAGAGAGCAAAGGGCTGTTCATCGCGCCTGAAGAAATCCTTAGTGTGGAGTTTGTTCCGAGGAACTGAAGAAGTGAAGACATATTAGTTATTTTTAATAAAATGTGTTGTTTTTTATGTAAGAAATTTAGTTTTAGTGGTGGTGGATAGTGGTGGAGTAATAAATATTTAAAAAAAAAATCTTTTAAAGTGTCAACAATCTCCAAAAAAATAATTGGTTACGACACGTACCATTAGGTGGACTGCAAGCGTGTCTCTTATTTAATTTTTTTATGAAACAGGAAACATGCATTTACTATTACTGACTTGTAGCATCAAAAATACAGACAGACAAAGATACTTTCGCATTTATAACTTAGTATAGATGCAAAGAAATGAATGAAGTTTATTTCTCTTGAGATACTTCACTGATAGATATTTACTCAAATCGCTAATTATAGGAATCTTACTTTGTCGTACTAATTGTCCCTGCCACCTATCAATCTTTATCTCATCAAAACATAAATGTAATAATAGAAGCCAATGTTGCCGAGACAATATGATGGCCCGCACTATCAAAAAGTTATGAGATCTAATGTAGAAGCCAATATGCTATTTCTACATACTCTAACTCTACAAGCACTAACTTCATAAAATCACATGGGCGTAAATTGTAGTTCTTGTAATGTAGCCTAGCCATTTACCATCGTTTTCCTTAATACAATACATTCCTTAATACAATTAACAATTACAATACAATTTATATATTGTATTATAATTGTCAATTGAAATTTTCAGTTAAATTGTCAATTAAAATTATTTCAATTTTAATTTTACCGACCGACCGACCTAGAATAACACAATTTAATAATTTCGATAACAACCTTTACTATCAATAAACAACATCCAACCATTAAAAAATAATAGAATTATACTGATAACATGACACTCCGTATGAGTCTTATAGTGTCTTGAACTATAAGTTATTAGTGTGTTCTATTTTAAGGTATAACACCATCCAGTATCTTAGGCGTGAAATATTTGCTATTAACATGATTGTGTCCCCTGTAAAGCATTGAATTCAACACAATACGAAGATGGCGTTAGGTTCTATTGATGTGTAATAAGATAAATCGACTAATATCTAAAAGAGTGTAATTATGTAGACTTACATATTATTGATACAGTGTGTAAGATAATAAAGTTTTGTCTACATATGTACCTATATATGTATATTGTAGGTTTATGAATCTATAAAAATAAATAAAATTGAAGTGTCTGTTTGTGCTTTCAAAATAACATTTTTTTACTCAATGCATATGAAAGTATATACGATACCTATAACGAAAATGCATTTTTTTGTCTCTCTGTCTCTCTGTTTGGCTGAGTTAATCTTCTAAAAGGCTGGACCGATTTTGACGGAACTTTCAACGGCAGATAGCTAAAGGTCTAAGGCGTAACATAGGCTACTTTAATTTTCGCAAAAGGCATTAGCGCGCGCGCCACGCGCATGCGGCCCCCCTCGCGCGAGCGCGGGATGTTACCTATATTTAGATAAGTATTCCTTTTTACTTTTTTAACTCGGGTGAAACCGCGGGGCTCAGCTAGTATGTTATATAAATGCAAGACATAAAGGTACGCATAGACTTTAAAATTTATTACTCCTTTTGATATCATTGTTTATTACTAATTTTACAAAGGCCGATTGTGGACGGACCATGGACGGACGGATAAATCGAAAAATGCGTGGATCAAAGGAAGTTTGTTAATCTTTCACGCAAAGACTTAACACATGTCATGACACACGAACATGAACGCACACGAACACGAAATAAATAAAATGTTTAATAATCTTGTATACAAATATCAAATAAATAAAATTGAAGTGTCTGTTTGTAATGTCATTATTACATTTTATACTAAATGCATACACATGAACTCCTGTATAAATTACTCCTGTTTTAAATGGCATAGTTGCATTATTGCTGTAAATGTTTTTAGGCGTATTAGAAATTTATTCGAAATTAATAGCGATTTTACTAATTTACTAATCAAGGCGCTTCGACTTAGAAAATATATATATATTTTTTTTTATTCGTAATAAATTGCTGTTTTCTTACTCTTTTCTTTGTATACAAATCATTTCCCAGCTAAATACCAAATTTCAAGTTTCTAGGTCATCTGGAAGTAGGTTAGGTTTTTGAACTATATGTCAGTCAGTCAATGATAAAAATGTCGATTTTTCTACTTTAATATTCCATTAACTGTGTGGGCCACAGTTATAAAAATTAAGATTATAATCAATCTCAGGAGTTTAAATAAGTATACCAAGTTTCAGGTATCTAGCTTCAACGGTTTCTGAGAAATTAAGGGGTCATAAGTGGCTCCAAATGGTTCCTGTAAATACACTTGTTCCTGTAGAAATACGGTCGTGTTTCATTGGGTTTGAAACACGACCGTGTTTGTAGATAACGTCAGGAAATGCTTGATTAGCAATTCTTATTTTAAGGTAAGTATGTAGCTCTAATCTGTTTAATCTTGCCTTAATCCTTGATTCAAGGTAACGGATAAAAAGGTAATAATTAAACGATACTATGACGGTTTCTATATTTAGAGAAAATCGCCAGCGCCTAAGATATTATTATACTCGCGTCTAGATTACTGAACGCGGCAGCATTTTCAAATTCAAATTCAAATTCGTTTATTTATGGAAATTTTTACATAGAGGTAACTTACAATTTCACATCTATTACATTTCCAACAAACAATATGTTACTTTATCTTTACACAGTGTGTGGTATAACTATTCTTAGTACAACTATTTCTACCTTACAACAGCCGTGTTAATCACTGCAATGTTCTGGTCCGAAGGGCGTGGTAAGAGAAACATACTTATCTGAGACGGATAACTAGATAGCTTACATGTGAGGCGACCATCATTGTAGTAAGAAATGGCAAGGCATCTTTGATATGCTTTCGATAGAGCCCCTGATCTATACGGAACTATAGTTCCATTGACGTCAGTGACTATGATCATCAACTACTCTGAATGTTCGTTTGCTACTTCGATATTAAGAAGATAGTTAACTTTCTAAGAAACAAGGGATCGAACGATCCCATTATCTAATTTCACATGTATGATATTAAGAGAACTACTTACACAGGTAAAATGTACCTCAAATACAAAGATATAATAACAGGATTACATGACAAGCTCCGAGATTGAGAGGGTCAATGCTGATCTTGTTTTTAGGTCAACAATCAGATAACACGAGGAGGTCATTTAAGTAGACGGGACCGTTACTACTAAATAACAATGTTTTGTATTTTTCCACAAAGAGCTTACCTTAAGAGGATTACTCGGCGAAGGAGGACTAAAGAAATTCGCGTCTGAGTAATTTATCTTAGTAATGGCTCTAAAGCCGAGCCACGCCCTTTTTGGATCTGTTTAAGAGAATCAAGGCCGCGGCTTGAATTTAAAACGAGTGGATTTTCTTAAAAGCTAGGCGCTCATTTCGGCAAAACATCCGTGATTAAGTGCCGCGCGCATTCCCTCCGACATGATTGATGTAAGGGCGAGCGGGAAATATATCTAGACTTAGCTCACTGAACATTCCGTTGCTGACTTGTCTGATAACGGAAGGTAGACGATGTATAATTCTATAAAAAATGCTGGGCATTTAATATAAGGTGAGATAAGGGTTGTCACGTGGTAACTTTACGTTTTCAAGAATTTTTGTCAAAACAGTAAGGAGTCAACCTGTGGTCAATGCTTCACATGTACATATTTAACTACCTCCATAAAAAAGTTTGTTGACTAAATTGGAATACCTCATAAGCCTTTACACAACGTTCAAAAGAGCATCAATAGCCTTAAAAACTCTGAAGTCTGTAGTTTCGGTAGAGTTGAAGGTAAGAAAACATCCACTCTTCTGCAGTCTCGTCAGCCTGCCTAGACCTAGACCTATGTCTGTGATAACATTGTTAATCCAGCTCTTAACTCGTTCGTCTTAAGTGAAGCTACATCCTAACTTTAAAGGGAGCGTTCCTTATTTACTTAGGCACGCGTCAAGAAATACATCATTTGAATGGCTGTATTGGCGAAGTAAATAAATGTTAAAAGTATCTTTAACTTTCCTTTCAACATAAGATTAATACATTTTCGAAGTTTTCACGGTTCTGTAGTGAGACCATTTTACCTTAATAAAACAGGCAGATGGACCTTTCCTTCTATTTGTCCAAGTTTTGAAGTTTTACTTGAATAAATTCTCTAACTTATAATTACTCCAATAATATAAACTAAGAAATGTACTACAAAGCATAATTATATTTCGTCTTACATAATTATTCTTCGTAAGCTTATTTGTGTTAAAATGAAATACATTTTTTTATGTTACGACCGTATCAGATTATGACCCTAACTAAGAAGATCCGGTCCGAATCTCAGCGGGCTTATCTTTTTCTATACTTTAAATATTTTCTTACCAATGCCTATGTGGAACTCAAAAAAGTATTTTCAATTAATGTATCTTCTAAACAATATGTTTAGAATTACTTCCTAGATAAAGCCGCGAACAATGTGTGGGACACAACAAAGTTTGAGAGCAGCTGAACTTTGTGACGAGGGTGGCATAATTGTCACAACTCTGGTCTACCGATTATATTGGTCTTATTTTATACACAGCTAAGTATGAAAATAAATTACCTTTATATGTACTCTTATTTAAGGTGTTTGTTAACCTATATACGCCCCTATAGAAAACGAAAAAAGTGTAGAATTACAAGTTTAAAATAATTTTACCTTTATTTCTGAATGTGACTATATTGTCTTTAAGAAAATATTTATGTAAATTACAAACAATGTTAATAAATAAAATTATTCCTGGATTAAGTAGTTTAAAATATTTTCAAGGGCGAAATGGATTTATGATGAAATTAGCTAGGGCTAATAAGCATATCCATTGTACTGGAAATAAGGGACTTGACTTTTATGCAAATCCTGGGTTAAGGCCCGTGTTGTATTGGCACTGGGTAACGATGAGCGAATGAATTACTAATGACAAGGGTATATTGTATCATCTTATTATAAAATTAGAGTAGCAAACGAGCTTTCTACCTTATGGTAAATTCCACTACTGCCAATAGTTTTGATTTCAAAAATCAAAAAAATCAAATATCAAAGATATTTTATTCAAAGTAGATTCTTCTTAAGAATTCTTTTTGAACGTCAATAATATTATTTTTACTACCACCACTTCGGAAGGTGTTTAATATGGAGAAGAAGCGGCGAAAGGAACTCTATTATAACACACATCTTTTAAAAAAACTTCACAAAAAAAAATTACATAAGCATTGCTGTTCCTTAGGTTGGGAGTTTCAGTGCGTTATAAATAAGACCAGGAGCACTCGATACTGCTGTTATGAGGCAGAAATTTGTGTATTTCGAACTGATTATGGTTCTTCGGCTCTAGAGCTCCTCTAGGTTTTTCTGTAAAACTTTGCTTTGACTGTAAAAATGATCATGATTCATGTGGTATAAGTACTAAGTAATTTTAGCCCTTACTTTTTATATATTTCTCATCAAACAAAGACCAATCCATCGTTCTTCGTTCCTTACTCCTAGTAAGACACAATTCAGGAGAAGCTCAAATTAATTTTCTTTAACAAATCTTAATAAGACGAGGGGCTTGTAAAACTCGTACTAGATCATATTGAGACAAGACGGGGATTTGGGTTTAATTCATGTAAGGGCTGAAGACGGGAGGGATGAAGACATGGGTAATTATTTAGGTTACAGCGTACAAAGGGCCTTCGTTTAGGTTCTATTGGATCTTTTGATCTTAAACTAATATTGTATAGTAAGTCTCTGAGCATTTTGTTTAATAGTTGTAACAATTTAAGCGTTTAGTATCTAGCAACGGTTGGATACTCGTATGTGAATGGTTCATGAGTACTTCCGTGCTTTGAACGACGCGCTAAGTAATCGGTCCCGGTTGATATCATTCGTAATAAATATTAAGTAATTTGCAAACTTTATTATCGATTTGTACTCTAAGTGAGTTCAAATACATTGCACAGCAATACATTGTAAATTCTTCTATCAATTCGTATTGTAGCTGCGTGGCGGAAAAGGATGAATGAAGACCTCTTTTTGCTGCTCGAGACTAGACTATTTTACTTGACTACTAAGAAATGAAGACAAAAGACAGGAATACTTCCTGTAGATACTCCTAGTATTATTGGTACAATAATGTATCCCGGTAAGTGGTCAATGTACCAGTTTGCCAAAAGATTAAGTTCTCGGTTAACAAATAAGATAATGTTTGATCCAGGTTTAAGTTTCAAACTGCATTTATACGCTTCTTGTGCATTCACACTGCATTTATACGTTACCCACAACACAAATATCTAATGTAGAGGGCGCACTTTAAAATAATTATTAAGTACATACAAAATTCGCGGTTAATTGTTTTCGGGCGTCCCAGTTTCTGCGGAGATAGTAAATACGGAGGATACTAATAACTACGAACTAGTTTAAATTTTGCAGCACACTACACGGCGAGTTACGCGGCGAGATATTTGTGGGCAACCTCGCCCGTGCTAGAGTATATTGTCCGAATTAATTAAGCACTTTTAGTAAAATATGTTGTTGTAAATTGTGCTATTTGTACACGTGTTGCTAATAATTTGTTGTATTATCGAGCTAAAGGCTGTTTATCTGCTGATGTTTCACCAACACATAAATTTATAAAAACGCCCTGTTAAACTGTCTTCTGTATTCAATTGGAAGATGTGTTTTATGTTCAGTCCAATATTTACTTTAAAATATTTATTTATTCTATTAATTTATTGTTTATTAATTTATTTATTCTATTAATTAAATAATCAAAATAATGTCTAATGAAGAATCGCCGCAGTTGGCTGGAAATTATAACAAAATGAGGCATTTCATTTATTGCTAGCGCTTATTTTAGACTTATCAAATTTCGAAAATCGCATTATAAAGCAACATTGACACGTGTTTCTTATCCCAAAACCACGTGTTTGTACTTTAAATAGTCTCCTAGTCTCAACGTAAGCCTGGAAACCCCTTGTCTCTTCATTTTGTACTGAAAATAAAATCTTTATCCGAGGATTAGGGGTGGCGAAT
>DWPV01007707.1:0-10517 GCA_018251915.1 Urbanus proteus proteus
AGCGAAAAATACAGAAAGGATTATCATAAAAACGAAATCAAAGCAGTTATTTCGAAATCTATTTCCTTACGAAACTTGAAAAATAAACACCCTATATTATTGCGGTATTTGATATTGTCGCAGAGAAATTTTGAGAAGAAATGATATATTTTTAACAAAAGTTTTAAGTTTTATGTTTTACTTTTTTATTTTTACAGATGAATGGACAGTATTGTGAAATGAATACATGATGTATGCCTGAGTAATTACTTGTAATTATCATTATTTTTTATCACATTTGTTTTAATATTTTTGTTAATTTTATTTCTAAACTTTAATTTAACTTTATAATATTATAATCGGAATAATTAGTATAATTAGTTGGCGGTTGACTGTTCTGATTATAAATAAGTAAGTTGAAACGCTTCGGAGAAATAATACAAGACGGGACATATAATAAAAAATGTGGCAAAAAATGAAAAATACTCAATTTGATCAAATCAATTGAAAAATCTAAATATAAAGCAATCTTTCCTGCTACATTTTTATTTTCAGTACAATTGGTATTATGTTGCCAGTTTGAAAAAAATAAATAACTATTGTAAAATCGGTCTTTTTGTAAGAATTGTCTAGTGCCAATAAACAAGTTTCGTAGACCGATACCATAGACATTACTAAACGAACGCCCCTGGGATGCCATAGTTAATAGGGATGGGAATTTTTGTGCCTGCTAAAGTAGTGAAGGGAATTTTTGTGCTTGTTAAAGTAGTGATGGGAATTTTTGTGCTCACTGGAGATAAATATTAAATTGATTGATTCTGCATGCTTTTAATAATACAGGAGTAGCAAATAATTATAGCAGTCTACCGCATCAACCTCGTTAACCCCAGATAAGACTAAAGTCTTACCTGAGGTTGGCCACACATATGCTTTGCTACCCCTAAGGACTACATAGGAACGCCTCGGATAATTATGTCTCTCTCTCTTACCACACTATGTAAGCATTATCCGTAATTTATTATCCTACTGCTATGGTACATAGACAATAAAAAAATAATACATATTTTATGCGCCAATATTTAGTTTTTAAAGCTCATCGAGTACCATAAGCAAAAGATATACGCCGATAATATGTTTTTAATTTTTCCCGAATACCATAGACAAACAAATCCGCGTATTCTTCAGTATTACTGCAAACAGTAAATAAACTTCGCTTATCGGAAATCGGTAAACACGATCGGTATCTACGAGAGCTACTATCGATTGTCGAGAACAAAGGGGATCGTGCCGCGCTCTCGGGAGCTCCATAGTGATGTGCGCGTATCGATAGATTGTGATACAAGATTTGTGTTAACTTCTCTATAATATTATGTTTACTTAATCATAATTATTTTAATTAGCATATGTTTATAGTTTATATTATTTAGCAATATGTTTATTTAATCATAATTATTTTAACAAGCATTCTAGATGGAATACTATTGTAAGTTGTTATGAAATCTATCACAAACCACAGTCCGAAAAACATAAAATTACTTATTCTCAATCAAACTTTTACTTCAGAATTTCAATTTTATTCTTATTATTTTGGTAAGTTCTTTAAATTTTCATGTTAAATTTATTTTTAGATTTTGCTATGTGCTAAAATTACTGCCTTAAAAATCTTTAATTAACCAATTTTAGATTAGTTCGTAGTTCTGAAGACTAAGTTGGGACTTACGCTCCCTAAGGAGAATAACGATATATAACTTTGATTTAGTAAACGAAAATGCAGATCATTTCATGATAAGTGATAACTATATCATATAGAAGAATATGAATCTTCAAAAATAGAAATCATAAGAAATATCTGAAGTCAATCTCAGATGCGTTGCTACTCCTGAGAACTATGGTCGCCTTATTTGAAAATAAGCTGGTATTCAAAATATGTTTAATACATTAGTATTTTAATTTATTTCTCGTTATATTTCTTCTCTTCAAATAGCCAAAAGCTTGTACACAAAATCACAGATTCTACTAAACTTACCTACATCCGAAGCCTCTACGCTAGATCTACGTAACGCTACGGAACTACGAAACGTCTACGAAGCTACGTCTGTCTACGCTCGGAATCTTGTATACAATCTTTATATTCCTTGACGTATCCTTATTCTATTCCACTAATGTGTATTGTTAAGGCTCTTTTGAGCATATTTGTATAGGTAATGCTTTGTTGTATACTCAGGTTGGATGCAAGCACTTAAGTAACAACTTTTCCTGGAAACATTGTTATTTAAAAAAAATCATTGGTATATGTATACAAAATTAGATGTATTTTTTAAATCGAAATCAAAAATATCTATTCAAGATTTTTTACGGGAATTCTTTTGAATATCAATAATATCATTCTACCACTACTTTGGAAGGTTTAGTTATGGAGAAGAAGTGGCGCAAGAAACACCATAATACATATCTTTTAGAAAAATGCATATGTATGTTATAATCTAACTTACGCTAATAAGGCATGTGGAGCTGGAGGCGCTTCAATCCAAATAGTTCTATCGGTAAAGTAATCACTAGTTTTATAGTAGGTACGCTTTTTTACAAAAGCATAACAACTACAGTTGAAACATATAAAATAAAGAAACGAACCCCGTGGCAGAACGGTTACCATACCAGTCTGACGCGCAGAGGATCCCGGGTTCAATTCCCGGCTAGACAGATATCTGAATGATGAGTTTAGATTTCTGTTCTGGGTCTGAGTGTTTGTGTATTCGTCATTGTGTCCATGGCACCCACGACACAGGAGAAAATCCTACTGTGGGGCTATGTGCGAAAGAAGAAGATAGAAAGAAAGAGTCTTCTTTCTTATTATTATTTTCAAGCAAAATAAAATAACTTCTAAGCAACATTAAAATATAGTTCTGTAAGCGTTTATTCCCAATCGTTATCGCCCTATACTTCCCTACAAACACCATCCTACGGGGAGACGGCAAATGAATATATAGGGAAATAGAAAAATTTATATTGCAAACGTTTCAAAGAATTCTTTGCAATAATGCTTAAGGAGAGTTTTATTTTATGTTTCTATTGCTGGAAATAAAAAGCTCTGTTCTAGTGTTGAGTGGGTAGTATTTTACCGTTATTTATTATAGTAAATGAGCATGCAGTCCATCTGATAAGTGGCCACTGCCGCTCATATACATGTAATCAACCTCATATAAGATCAGTCTTAACTAAGATTGGTGACAGTTGCGTTGCTACCCCTGAAGACTAAGTTGGAACGTCTCGGATAAGTATGTATTCCTAACCACACCCTTCAAACCAAAACACACCAGCACTACACTCTATTATAAGGCAGAAATAGGTGTGACGGTGGTGCCACCGGAGCCGACGAATTGCTTTACTATTGTTATTCGTCTTTAGTATTCGCATTTATGACACTATATCATTAAAACCTGAGTATAGTCTAGGGCTGGGTAGAAAGTGTTAAAAGTATTAAAAAAAACTGATCCAATACCATATCATTAAAGTATTGCAGTTATGTAAAACACTTGTAAATGGATTATAAATAATCTTTGAATGCACTTCAATGTTCTCTCGAGTTTAACGCTAATAGATACTATCTTTTATCCTATTATAAGTAAAGTATAAATAAATATGCCGTGAAGTATCGATTTTTAATAACACCACTCGGAAAATTTCCTCTCCCCATGGATGTCGTAGAAGGCAACTAAAGAACAACATTCAGATTAAATTCAATTCTAGTCACAATTTCGGTTTTATGACCAAACCACACTCAAAATTACTTTATAGCACATTGTGACCTAAGCCCATACTTTACGCACGCTTTTCCGCGTGCGAACGGGCTTATGTCACGCGTACTATAAAATAAAATACGATACTAGTGACCTAAGTTACCTATTATGCACAGCGTTTAGCGCGCGCTAACTTCACGCCGTGCAGTAATAGGCAACTTAGATCACCCGTATCGTAATGTACTACTACTTATGGCCTTTTAAAATTTGGTACCTTGTATTAAGCACCTTGAAACAAAAATGTAAATGCATAAATAAGTTGTCAGTCTGTCTAGGGATCGAACCCAGGACCCTCTGCGTGTTAAACTGACAAGGGGACGGCGGTGCTACGAGGGTCATTTTTAATTAATTAAGTAGAAGCATTATTTAATGAGCATTGCAAATTAACAACTCCATAAATAACTTCCGGTCATTTACAAGTTTATTCGGGAATCGAACCCAGGACCTTTATATCATTTTAATTAATGTTACTATCAGGACCATTTAATTTTAGAAATATTCAATAACGGTTAATATAATAATTGTATCTTCATAGTTCATACTAAGCCATTGTATTATTAGTTTTTTTTTAATATAATCGAAGTAGCAAATGAACATTCAGTCCACCTGACGGTAAGTGGCCACTGGTGCCCATGGAGATGTGTAATCAATCCCAGATAAGATCAAGGTCCTACTTGAGGTTGACCATAGATACGTTGCTACCCCTGATGACTGAGTTGGAACCCCTGACCTTCATAGTCTTAAGTCTATACGATTTGTCGTATGTGACTCTACTTAAATTAAATGACATAGGTACAATAAAAAAAGTAATCAAATACTTTGATTTCAATGATATCTGTAAACAGAATTAGATATATGTTACCAAAAAATATTTCAAACTGCCGTCCAATTACATAAACGGCAAATTAAACATTCACAGATATATTCTCGATAGATAAAAATATTCTCCATAACGATATTCTCCATTCATTCCAATTTAAAAACCGATATTAAACCAAGTCAATAGGGTTGTACAAATGCGGCGGCCAATTTGCATCGCCCGCTACTAATCCGAGGAGTTCCAAACTCAAATTCCATTACTCGAAAGTACTGCTTCCTTTTAAAGCGGAAAGGAACGTGACGTGATTGGTCGGCTCACCGCGCTCTGATTGGCTGGCTCGTGACCCCGCCTCCCTCGAGGGGTATAAAAATCGATGCACGACGCCAGTTTACTCTTTTTGCCGCGGCGCGTCGTCCCAACACTCCGCGTTTGTTACTAATAATGGCGTTTGTACTTTCTTTTATGGGAAGTGTTTAGTTGTACCCGTTGTCCGTGCAAGCGGGAGTCTTTTGTTGGTTTCACAGATAGGGAGGTATTCTCGGACGCGCTTAAAAGATTCTAGATACCTTTTCACTTCCTAGACAGACAATGTAACGACCATTTTTCCAGTCTAAGGTTACAGTCGATATTATGACGGCATTGGCTGAATGAGATCGCAAGGGGAATCTCGGACTAAAAGGCTGAGCATATTTTTTGCATCACACTCTTTTTGTTGTTACTTATAGTTGTATTATTATTTTTAATATTGTATTTATAAAAGGAGAGTTAAAAATTTACAAAAAAGTATTTCCTGTTTCAGTTATTATTTATCAATATAAATATTTGTAAAATATCGCTATTTTCCATATTTTCAAACGTGAAAAAGAATTATTTGGTAAAATATTACTAGCTTATTTATTTTTTCTTTAGACTATGACACTAAAACAATATCATCAGACAAAACTTAGAAATATATTTATCTCACAACTAAAGATTTTCTTAAATATTTTCAATACACACCAAATATTTATAATATTTTTCAACCTAACACTTTTTTGGAAAAATATGTCCACCAGAATTACGTTACAAAGAAAGATTCCTTTAAAAACCTCAAAAAGCCCAATATAAATCAGTGTAAACGGATAAGAACATAAACACTTCCCCTTGTTTAAGGAATACTGGCGTATATAACTTGAGAGCATTTTGACGCTTGGCCCAAGTTATAAATTAAACTACTGTTTTTTAACGAAACAAATATACGTCATTGTATGTGAATATTAAGAGTTAAATAATTATTTATTAGTTATAAACTTTTCTTGTATAGTAGAAACAAATTAATACTGACTAATGATTTGTAATCGTCCTCAGATGAGATAATAGTTATCATGAAATATGTCACAGGTGCTAAACCTGAAGATTAAATTGAAACTCCTCTGATAAGACCACAATTTCTATTAGTTTAGGGTTATTTTATATATTTATTTCACATTTTTTATGAAAATGAAGTGTGCACACTTCACATTGCAGTCCATCTGATGACCATCCATGGACATCTGTAACCAACGTTATAAAGAATAGGGGTTTAATGTGAAGTCAATCATAGACGCGTTGCTACTCCTGAGCCAGTAACCACACCCTTCAAACGAAACATATGAACAAAAACAATACAGAGAAATACTTGTTCTACCATCTGGCCTGATATCATACTTAAGATGCTTAAGAAATTAAATGCAAATATGCTTACATATACGTAACCCCCTCTATTCACGTTAAAGTGAAGTGACGCTTCCGTTAATTTGATTAGAATTATATAGAGTAAGCTGCTATAATCACTTGTGAGTACTGCACTACGTTTATTTATAATCGAGGCTACATGTAGAAGAATGTGCATATAATTAAGTATCAATTCTATTAACTACCCTTTTTTATTTATAACTTCAACTTATGCAAAAATTCGTTCGTCTATTGTTACATATTGTCATTCCTCCAAGGCTACAAGAAATACATTTATAAAAACAAAATATTTTTTAATCGGATTATCCTGATTTTTTAAAATCAGAATCCAATCCCGCTCTCACTCATACCTTGCACCACAAAAACAGACGTTAAATAATTTATACTTATAAAGGGGCTGCACCGCCCTAAGAGTCTTGACGGAGATTTGCAAGATTTGGGGTGCTTCCGTTATTAGAGCCATTAGGGGTGCGGCTCTAGGGGTAGTCGTGTGAAGATTCACCTAATCTTTTCACTGTAAATATTTTTGTTGAGAACCGACGGGTGATTTTTGGTGTTTGATGGTGATATGGTCTCATATGCATAAGTATTTATATCCATGGGAAGGCAGGACTGATTTATGATAGAGATGAGAAGTAGAGGGTAATATATACATGAGGGTACCTACATTGAAGGTGATAGAACTATTTGTCCTTAATTTCTAAATTTTCTTAAACGCTGTTGTGTTTAAAAGGATGTGGTAAGGGAAACATACTTATCCGAGGCGTTCTAAAAGGTAGCAATGCATCTGTGGTCAAGATACTGATCTTGCCTGAGTTTGATCAGACATGTCCATGGGCAGCAGTGGCCAATTACCATTAGGTGCACTGCATGTCTTTTTGCTATATACTAATAAATAAAAAGCACGTGCAAACATTTAAAAACCATAAAAATGTAGAAAGAATCATAATTATGCGACTTTCCACGAATTAATTTAAAAAATTAAATGCTACGAAATTCGTAGACCTCGTAGACCCCACCGTAGCTCTATATACTAGTAATAACTTTAGCTTGCCCTATGTTTTTCATTTAGTTAACTATAATTCTTCATCTAATTGAATAGTGTTATATATTATGCGATGGTTAGTATATTCGAATAATTGTTGTAAAACGGATAATAATTTCTTTCTTTAAAATATTTCATCTCTTCTTCCTCATTTTATTTATTGTCATTAAAAATTTATATATGTAATATTTTATTATTATGTATATAATGTGCTATTTATGATGATAATTGTAGGACGTTTGTAAAAATTCTTTTAGAATATAATTTTTTATTGGAGTAAATCTTAAAATATTTTTGATAAAACATAAACAAAAAATAAGAACTCCGAATTGGCAACATACTTCTTACTTTCTTTCTTTTTCTTCCCAATGGAAAAATTAAAAGATCAAGCGAAGTCAGGGGATATAGGGTAGTCGTAAATAACGTACGGAACATACAATAGGGGATGAAAGGATTTAGGGCTTTGGACTGACAGACAGAAAGATTTGTAGATAATCAAACACGGAATAGTGTGGTTGTGAGGATTCCATTTTCGAAAATAATTTTGTACTCTATAAAATTGTGGTTTATGGTTTACTGATATTTATTATTGTCTATACCACAATATATATATTTTGTCTCACTTACATTTCTTTTATTGTATTTTTTAGAAAACTTTTATACCTCTAAAAGTTGTACATCTGTGTCCTTTATTTATTATCTGTATATCTTCATTAATATTGTATTTTTATATTTTACCATAGTTGTTTTTGTAATGTGTAATAATATATAATGTAAATGTAATAATAATACATGATTCTAAATTTTATCAAAATATAAGCTTTGAAGAAATACAAATAATAAATTACGACACAATTAAGCTACGCATCTCAAAAATCTCAAAGAATCAAAAAATCTTAATCTTATTTCATCGCTTTACTAAAAACCTTCAAATCGCACTTAATTAGAAGAAATAAACTCAGCGTTTCATTCCCCTAATTTTCTTAAAAGGAGCCCTCAACAATTGTTTCGTATTTATCATCTAAAATTACTTAATTAGCTCACTAAGACGTAAATCGTCTACACAAAACAGTGTAGAGAAAAAAAGTTAAAAGAAAAAAATTGAAACGTCAACAAAAAGGCGCCAACAATGACAGATCGTTTACATCGCAGGAAAATGTCCGCCGTCACCGTAGGCGTAATTAAGGGACGGGACGCTTACAGATTTTTTTCTCTCAGCCAATTTGTTTCCAAGTTTATTTACCTATTTGAAAATCTCGAGTAGGGATACAGATTATATATTTTTTTTCTATGCGTTGACATCTATCGATGTAATATAGTATTTTTATGTAGCTTAAGTATTTTCATACCAGTGTTTTCGTAACGATTCGAAATTAAATTTATAAACTGACAAAACTTTAAATATTTTTACAAGATGCACATCGAGAGAATAAATATTTATAGAAATATTTTCGCTTCATACCTGCTATTTATGCATACATTGCATTTTAAATGTTAAAATCTGTTTCGCCAAATATATTTTATGTTTTACAAATACTACTCTAGAATTAAGAAATATAAGTGGCCAATAAAATTAACCTAATTTAACAACATGGTTTTTGAGTCTTAATATCATCAATTTGAGTTCCAAAGCGGCCCCTTATTTATAAATATTGGCTTCGTAACCAAATCTTCAAAGTTGAACAAGTTTAATCAAAACAAGCGGTGGGAATGTCACTAAACGGACCTCAACTGTCATGTTGTACAAGACGGCTTGACATGTCCCAATTTGTTGCCAGCCTTGCCCATTTGCCGAGTTTTACGCAGTGTTGCCAGATAAAAGGGTCGTTTTTACCCTGTAAAGGGGAAACTACTTGTAACCCCGTTGATTAGATGGGGTAATGATGTTTCTTCATACGGATTAAACGGATAAAAGCTGAGGGTTTTTGTTTTTATTTCGTTTGGTGAGTGGGTCTGACGTGGATTAAGTGGAATAACATTGTTTGTGGTTTTATACTGGCCAAGTTGTTTGGCGAAAATGGCCGTGGTATTTGATGGGATATTTCGTTTATGTATCTTGAAGCTTATTTACAACAAGACTATTGTATTGTCATAGCTTGTCATGTTAAAAATCATTTTAGCTTTTTGCTGTTTATATTATTGTTTACTACAAGCATGTAATTCAATTGATGGTAAGTGATCACTCCCACTCATGAACTCTCTGAGTAGTTTATAAGTTTAAAAAATATTACAGATTTGTAAAAAAATAAGTTAGGCAAAGATCCATCAAAACTATAAAATTCCAAAAATACTTTCTTTTGTCTTCAAAATTCTTGGTATTAAAAAAAAACTAAGATTCTAAATTCAAATTTGAATTCTACAGCCAATTGCCACGTAACATAAATATTTCCAAACTAACTACAGACTATCATTTATATATTATCTGTAATTCAATATGGAGGACAATATAAACTTTCGGCCAATCTGCATGAACAAGACCGCTAAAAGCCCAAAGTTCGGACCACAAATGATCAAAGTTGTAGTATAATGTTATTAGCCGGCAACTTGCTTACTGCCCGCTATCTGATCGATTGTGCTGCGTTTACCTCAATTTCTTACTGGAATAATAGCTAACTACTAAGTAAGCAAGTACTTAACTAAGCTATAATTTATTAGGTTGTTGATAAGGGCAAAAAGGAGAAATGAATATTTGTTTAGCACCATCTAACAATATGACTTTCAAAATATACTTTTCTGTGACAAAATTTATAAATAGAGTCTGTTGAAAATACACATAAAATATAATACATAAAGCCTAAGTTAACTTTTATTAGGATCGGTTAAACGATGTTAGGGTTTAAGGGTCAAATGTTCAATTTGTATTTTAAATCGTTTTTTTATAATACAAAAGAAACCGTATATTACCCTATCCTATTTACCTATTACCTATTTACCAATTTGATATTAACTATTATGAGGTAAGTTAATTAATTATGGCCCAATTTTTTTAGTAACATCTAGTTAAATGCATTTTGCAAAGTTTTCATAGAAACTGAACTACCTAATGCAATTTATTTAAAAAATCTTATTCTACGCCTATTTTCGTATTGCCGCAACCCTTTTTATGTCCCACTGCTGGGCACGGGTCTTCTCCCATAACTGAGAGAGGCTTGGAGCGTACTCC
>DWPV01007708.1:0-10517 GCA_018251915.1 Urbanus proteus proteus
GGGTTCTACCACCTTCAAGGTGTCCTTGTAGGTATATGTTGAATATGTGCATTTTTGAAATATTTCTATTAGAGTACACGCAAACTGTAGACTTTGTATCGGTCGATAGGTAGTTTTCTTAATCAGTCTGAAGAGGTATGCATATGCGCACATTGCAACGAAAACAACCCAACTATGGGCCGATACAAAGTCTGCTGTTTGCGGGTACTCTTACTCTACTCATGTCGCCCCATTAAGCTTTGATCCATCCATCTGTCTATCAGCCTTCTTAGTTCTACTACTGGACGTAAGCCACGCCAAATAGAAGATTTGCCATTTATCACCACAGTTTACATACGTGTCTAAATAAAAAGACTGAAGTATGAAGTAAAAGACGCTGCTACTCATCTCTTGAATTGTGTTCCTTAGGCGCCTCCTAACCATATGAAAACCAACACCATACGGCACTAGCCATGATTCTCAACCATAATACTCAGTATTAAAATAACTAACCAGCATTGCGTTAGGTATTCCAACGGAGCGATATATCAAATAAGTGCACTTAAAAGGATCAGCCGATGCCATTGACTCCTTTATATCAATAAAGCTATTCGCTAACATTTATTGCGTCTCCGCTTACATTATTCATACGATGGTAAATATTAAGTGTCTATAAACCTTGTCCAGTGACGCTAATATAAACTGAATAGTAATACTTCATGTACATTTGTTATATCACATCTATTTTGTAATTAGTAAATAGTGAGTGCAAATAAAATTAACAAAAAAATTAAACTGTCGACATAACATAGTAAATAAAAATAATTTTAATAAATATACATTTTATCCTGAAATAAGCGTTCAACGGAATAACGACGTATTTTTTTTAAATAGGGGTGGCGGTGTTGCCGCCCTAGACGAACTACATAGGAATTCTACTACTACCTTAACTATGCCCAATATTAACTATGGACATGGAAATCTGTAAATAACCCTACCCTCGAAACCTGCTACCCTCGAAAACTAAGTTAGAACACCTCAGAAAAATATTTTTTCTTAATTAACCCTTTTAAAACCGACGTGATGGTGACCCCAGCCTCGAAATAATGGGTCTTACCACTTTTATCTTAAGGAAGGTTGGAGGTCGGAACGATTGCAATATTTAAAAAAATGGCAAGATATACCACGCCTTGAAAATGAAACTGTTTTGCATTATAACGGTTATTAGTATTAGGAGAGAAAGAGTACTTCACTAACGGTTAAGGGTGTTTTATGAAAAGAATATTTTAAATTATTACTTTCTCGATGCATGCAGGCTAGCCGGTTATTTCACGATCTCATGTTTTATACTCATCCAGACAGCGGCTCTCAACCTGCACTCACACATAAATTAGCACAATGTAATCTAAAATTAATTTCGCACTTAATTAAAAATAAATTATTTTAAAAATAAATACTCAACTTTTCAAAATTACTAAAAAGGGAAAACATGTGATTGTCATGTTATTTGCAGGGGGTGTAAACGTAGTTTTGATATTTTTCTCTGTAATTATTTTACTTAAATATCACAAAGGAAATTTCTTATAATGATTTTTTTTTATAATTCTTGGCTTATATTTTGCCAAAAATATAAAAGTTACCCCAAAAGCTTTGAAAGCCGCTGCATTAAAACAGTGTTACCAGTGGACCGTGGCTAGCCTATTGTCATTCAATCGGCCATTGTGGCCTTTGTCGGGCTTTCGGGCCGCTACGCCGGGCCTTTTACATGGAGATAGGGGAATCTGAACAAGTTGGTTGGGATTTTATAAGAAATATTATAAACGGTATAAAAATCTATTTACAATAAAAAAGTCTTAACAATTTATTGTGTAAAAATTTCTTATCGTGTAGTTATCACTTACTTTTTGAACTCATATACTATGTATGTACCTACATAACTAAAAGTTTTTTGTCTTTTTCTATGCCCGTCTTACTGTACGAGAATATTTTAGTAACGGGTAAAGCTATTTTATCAATGTAGGTATTTTACATTAAAGTTTTGTTATTAGTTTTTAATATAAACTTTGGAAATCACTGCTTGGAATTATTTTTAAATATGAAAGTCATATTTAAATAAGTTTATGTTATAAATATGCTTTATGATTCTTCTTACGGTACATGATTCATTATGTATTTACCCTCAACACGAGACTTAATAACGGGTCAAACAAGGTCATTGTCACTAATTATATATTACATATAAATACTATTAACGTCCAGGGAGCGGTGTCAGTGGAGCGTGGAGGGCATTGTCATTCAATCAGCCATTGTAACCTTTGTCGGCCTTTCGACCCTGCATCGGATTCCAGAGAACGCTATTTAGTTCACTACATTGTTATTATTATTACTAGTTTTTACAAAATTCTCGAAGTTCGACCGTTATCATAAACATTCCAAAACATAATCGATTGAGAACCATTGGTTTACTTGTAAGGTATAGAATTCCCGAAAATAATTAAGTTTCACTACGATTTCATACTGATTAGGTTCTAATAACACCTAGAAAATATATTTAACAACGTGGTAAAAAAAACTAAAAAACTAGGTATCCGCTAGTGCATCTAATAATATTTGTCAATCGCCTGGACCACGTCCATGACTTTACTTGTCATAATTAAAAGCTTTCGTTTGGCAGGCTGGCTCCAGACGTCGAGCACAGCGACGAATTGTCACTTTAGTGAATTACCCTATACTCATGACCTTTCTCAGGGGAGCGACCAAAATAGGTAGTGTGTAAAAACGGTGTGTAAAAACTAACGTTGTATCCTAAATATCTTCCACTTCAAAGTAACAACCTCTAGAAGTTATCATGTATTATGTAAAGTACTCCCGCGTTTAGGTACTAGATACCTATTCCGTGCGTTTGTGCTCTAAATGAACTCAAGGTCGGTGACACTAGTCAGGGATGCCACTTTAATGATCTATACTAATATGTAGTTATATATTCTTAATTTTTCAATATCTTTTATCTCCGTACCTTGCCACTAACCCTGCACAATCTGCATATTGCCTACATTGGACTATCCGCTGCACATAATCCTTTGCTTTTAAGAAATAACTAATCAATAAGATACAACTTATTCTATATTATTTCTTGTACAATTTTTCTGTTCAACTATCGGTGAACTTGCGTTTAAAATCTGTTTAAGAGTAGGTAAAGACACTGGAGTGGAGTGGAGATAAAGGCAGTGGTGAGTGGAGTGGAGATAAAGACAGTGGGGTACCAAGACAAATGTTGCAAAATTAAATGCATCTATAAAATATTTTTTTGTCTAGTTCATAATAGGATAGACGATATTAAACGCTATTAGGTCGCGTTGATCGTAAACAGCGTAGCAGACTGAAGTCAGTTACCTAAATCCATAATTTACATTCTAGAATAATAAACAGTACAAACTGAATCGCGAGAAAACATGAAACACCAAAGTTTTACGTGAACTTCGCTTGTTTGAGAATTCTTGCTTTCGTTGTAAAATAAAGAAACAGTCTGATGATACTTGAATAAGGGTTGCTAACTATAAAATAATTTTATTAACTAAACCTAGTCACGGTTCGCTTAACTCAATATACATATTGACTTAATAATAATTTAATAAGAGTTCTTCTTAGTTCCCATGTGAATTTAAAAATATTCAAAAATACTTATACACATCGTTGTGGAAAAAATATGTGAATGGACTACTTCCCGAGCTTATTTTGAAATTGGTGCAGGTTAGTTCACTTGTGCTTTTTGGTGACCGCAGTGGATGAGAAATTGCATAGAAAACTCCACTGCTTATTACTTTGCCTTCATTACTTAATCCTCCGTGAAGATATCGGTTCTTACATATCTATCAATGAGAAGAGGAGCAATAATGTTATTAAAACCAGCACTATACAACACCCTAAGTTAAAATCTTAAATTTATTAATTTAAACATTTTTTCTAAAATTTTGTAGGTACCTACTGCCATTAATTTCATCATTCACTCAAGGTTGGCAATCGGACGAAACCAACAAGCATTATTTGTTTTATGTTTTAAGCCACAAAAAGTAAACGTAGACAACCCTACACACAATAGAACATTGGTGCATAGTGTTGTTGCATTCATATTATCCGTGTTATACAACTTGTAATTCTGGTACGCCACTGTAAACTGTAAGTATAAAGACCACAACAGCCACAACTAGTAAATTCATAGACAATGTCATGCAAATTCCACTAAATGATTTAGGTGACTGCTACATCTTCCGTGTACGAATAAGTGTAATTGTCTTGGGCTTCCTCGTTCTTTGAATTATTACACTACTGTCTTACAATGTATGCATGCGTGTAGTTTATAATAAACAGGTTGATTTCGAGTTTCCATAAAGGTGTTTACTACTTAACTACTTACTATGAACGAAGTTACTACGTTGCACCGGTAAAGGTAATTATAGTTTTTAGGGTTCCGCAACCACAACGGAGCTCCTGTTATGTCTACGTCTCTGTTTATATGAAACAAAAAAATTCTCAAAATTACTCAAGAAAATAGCAATTCCTACATAGATGGAATTTTGTATTCTATGTATTCTTCTTCAATTCAATTCAAAAAAACGTCTTACACAATATTACATGTCGATGGCTCCCAAGTAAACTATCGTATGTCTAAAAAAGGTATTTTCATGCACCATACCTTCAGTATTAAACTTTTTCCTTTATTAATGTTTTTAGATTTATTTGAGTTATAAGTAAAAATAAAAACAATTTATTAATATTATTATCTTTGTATTACGATTTTTATCATTCGACTCTCACTGAAAGCTCCAAATGAACTGTACGCGATAAATATTACAACTATGTTCAAACTATACTTATATACTACTTTACTTGTATACGTTTAAATGTTATATCTGCTCAACTATAACTAACCACTAAAGCAAAGTTCCGCATCTTGTCTTCAACAAGTAAGGATGTTAGCAAGTTAGTTCAAAAGCTGATTAGTCAAACTAAGCACTTCTGACGGCTAGAGCTACGCTGAGGCCGTTTTGTTTGTTATCGAAACAATTTAGACTTTATCTGTAATCAGATCAACGTAGAATTACTCAAAATCATTATTGTCCCACAGTTTGGGACAGGTCACCTCTTAAAATAGGATTGTTGTCTCACAGTTTGGGACACCTCTCAAAATGGTAGAGCATTTTAAAATGAGGCCGTAATATATTTGTGAAATCCAGCAATTAAAAGGAATTCTTTTAATTGGTGAACTTCACTGATTTTTGAAAAAGATATGAAATTTTCTATCACCTAAATAAAGAGATAGCTAATTGAACGAAGATAGCGATCGATAATCAACTCCTATAGTTTATAGGGTAGACGATGGAATCGGTGGATTTTATCTTTACATATAAGGCAAATAGAAGGAAAATAGAACTAAAACCTTATTAAAGGTAAAAAAAAATTAAAAAGTTTAATATTGAAGGTATGGTCATGAAAATATCTTTAAACTGCTCTTCTGTAAAATTGACTTTTTAGACATACGATAGTTTACATGGGAGCCATCCATATATAGTCATAGATGTACTTTAACAAAATAATACTCCTTTGCCCTTGATCATACAGTAAAAGGTCAATAACGATCTAAATTACAAGTATTATTGTCTTTCAAAGGCAGAAGTAATTAAACTTGCACTGCTATTAACAATTAATGGTCCTCTTCTTTAATTACCGGCGCTAGTTTTACAGGCTTTCAAACAAATACTAGAAATAGTGTTTCTATTGTTCTATTAATGAGGTCTTTGACTCAGAACACAATGCAATTCTATAGAAAATAGATGTCAATAAAAACGTCATCAATTCTGTAATTACAGCAAATGCAATCAACATAAAACAAACGAAAGTTCTCCATAATCGTACTATTGATTCTAATTTAAATAAAACGCGCTGCAACTCTATATAAGTGTATTATAGTTGTAAACTGTAGATAATTAATAATTTATAGCCAACTTTCATGAGAACCAAGTTTGTAACAAGGAAATAGACGAGAAAATTAATTGCAAAATGTTATAGTAACTGAAGAATACTTAAGCTTATATTGACCTAGATATCTTTTGGAATTTAATACACACAGCCCTCTTTCAGACAGTTCAGAAATGAGCACATATCTACTTCATATCACTACTACTGCTTTGGGAATGCAATAACATTCTCATATGTTGAGATGAGATAATATAATACAGATTATATTTACCTATAGTTATCTTTTTATTTTTCTTTTCCTTGGGGAAATGTCTGAGGCTTAAGTTCTTTATAATTAGGCATAACATACATTAAAAGCAACGCCATAAATCTACATAAATACTCATTTTCTTTTACTACATTTTCGTTAAATTTATTTAATTGACTAATGAATTGGTAATAGAATTAATTATACAACTATGTGCAATCCGGCGAACCTTAAGTGCGCAGTACCGCCTAGCCTATGGTTATTGCAACCATAAGGCAACCATTAAACAGGACAGCTAACCTGAAGTCGATCACAGATGCAATCAATCACGGACCATAGACAATAAACTGAGACGTAAAGAATAGAATAATTTGCGCTAGACTGTTTATATTTACATTAATACATGGTGTAACAATACAATAATGTAAGCATACTTGGGCATACAATATTGAAATTTATTAATAAATAAACATAATTTAGGAACTTCAGAATTATAATAAATACATTTTAAGATAAGATACATAAAAAAGATTATGTTAAGATATTACAAATAGGAGAAAAAAAATGTCTTATTGGATATCTGGCAATCTATCTATCAGCCTTTGATTGTCCACTGCTGAACATAGGCCTCCCCTAATTTACGCCACTCCCCCCGGTCCTAAACCGTCTGAATCCGTCCTCTTTAGGTCATCAGTCCACCTCACTTGTACTCCTTGCCAATTATCTGGCAATTAATTTTATAAAATTACATAGATAAGTTCGTAACGTCTTAAGTGAAAGGTTTTCACCCGCAAGCGTAAATATAGGCAATACGCCTATAGATCGGCGCAAGCATGGGCAATTCGATAAATATAGGCAAGTTCGGTATTGATCTTCAATGTGAGCCACTCATGACTTGTGTGAACAATAAAATAGAGATGAACTAGATCTATAAGCGCCAATGATGGCGGCCTTGCATAATTAGGTCATAGGTTCAAAACACTATGAATCTCAATTGATAGAGCCGTGAAACTAGCTATGAAAATTATAGCACCTACACACACATACAGTTGATAAGTCGTAAACCATTGTATTGGAACATCTGATAAATGGAATCAACATTATAGTTAGATCATGATTCTTTGCAAAAAATCGCTTAAATTAAAAATAGTTTATGGACTAATAGTAGGTATACTATCTCAATTTAAATTATACGTCGGATATCGAGTTAAATCGGTATAAATAGCGCCATTGCCTTTCTTTCGATAGTTGTGATAGGAATAAGACGACTAAGGGGCAATTGTAGAGATGGATATCATCATACATGGTTCAACTGAAACTCCACGTAGTAGCGCATATTGCTTGACGCTGGTCTCTTCTAGTTTGGAAGGTGTGATAATAATACGGAATTTACACAGAAGACGTTGCTACTAAGCACCTAAACGTAGGTATTTTCTACGTAATAATGATCATTATCTAGTTCAACTTTTGTTCTTTATAGAGCTTTACAAATTGGACGCGCGAGCGGCAGTGGCTTAAGCAAATGTTCAAACACTTAAGTTACAAGATGGTAGCTTTAGCAACTATTGCTTGAGCAAGTGTCCAATGGGTTACCAACAACTTTAGTACTAGACAAAACATCAAGTTTTTTTATATGATCATAGTACCAAACGTGCTGCAGTCAACCTGATAGTAAATGTAACCAACTGTAACTGTAACCAAGCCTAGATAAGATCAAAGTCCTATCTGAAGTTGGCCTATCTTGAGGTTGCTGATTTGAGGTACCACACCCTTTAGACCAGAACACGGCAGTGCTTAACACTGCTGTTGTAAGGCAGAAATAGGTTTGGCGGTGGTGCAGCCAGAGTCAATGTACATAGATTGGAAATGTGGTAGAACCAACTTTCCAATCCGAGTGATCTACATGTTTTATTACTCCGGTTATTAATGGCTTACTACTATAAATGGCACAGGCATCAGATTATATCCCAAAAACAAACGCGGGCACAGTTGCCCAAGGGAGTTCTTTAAAAATCTTTAAAATATTGTTTATTTGCACTTTCCCGATTCCGAACAGACTTCCACGAGAAATTCCTAGTATTAACACTAAGAACCCGACAGGACAGTGGCCTATAATTACACCAGTACCTACTATTACTCAAACCGGAACGCACTTACATTGCATGCGGTAAATAACGCACTAAATAGTTATTAAATAGTATTTAGTGCGAATATTACTAGAGTTCTCACAGAAACTACAAATAGCACTACTTAAGTGCTAAGTAGCTTATAAGTGTGTATAAGTAAAGGTGTAATACGCTCAAGCGGTGGCCTATTGTGGATTTTAGTGAGGCTTTATTTTAAATCGCTTTAACGTGAGAAATAATAAATACATACGCTTTCTACTGGAATAAGCACACTAAATTATTTATCTGTGTCGTAGGCCATGGATACACTGTCGCTATGGTACCGAGACCAGAATAGGGATACGGTATCTCCTGCCTGTCGTAAGAGGCGACTAAAAGGGGGCTTCTGGGGTTGCGGGCGGCTAGATGGGGAGCTCGATCCATCCGTCCAGCGACCTATGGAAGGACGGCGGTATATGTGGTCGCGCCATTTTAAATATCCGCAAGTGTCGATTGAGCAAATGCTCACCGTGGGCAGAACTCGAAGTGGCATCGCGCTTGGAAGTCTTTAGTGATGGTACTAAAATGCCCTGAGTCCTCCATATAGCGCTGAGAATGGCCACCGGTACGGTTTTAGTGCGGTAAAAATCCCACTTAGCCCGTTCCTCCGAAGGCGTCGGGTACCTTTTGAAGGTATGCTCCTCGTCAAAACAGTTAACCCTTTGTGATTCGACTTCGGTAGCACCACCGTCTGTCTCTTCTGCCTGACAACAGCTGTGTTGAGCGTATCCAGTATTATTGTATGAAGGGTGTAGTAAGAAAGACATACTTATCATTCCAACTTTGTATTTAGGAGTAGGAAGTAACGAATTTGTAGACTACGTCAGGTAAGATTACTCCTATCCTACGTTATCAATGGGCGGCAAACAGCACTTACCATCATGGTTTGCGTGCTAGTTTGCTACTTCCATTTCATATTAAAACCAGTAAGTGGTAAAGGAAGCAAGTTATACCTCTTAAACGTGTACCAACAAGCGGTATCGTTATAATAACGACATAATGATGCTAATCATTTCCAATCCCATCCCATCACGATCACTCATCAAGCTTTCACACGCTCGTCTGCGAGCTTGAAACTAAAAGTTCGTGTTGATTCTAATCTTGCAAATTAGTCTAGTTATAAAAAGTTATCTTATCGCTTACAAGCAAAATGAGCACAATACAATTGGTTCTCTCTTTTTTTGTCTTATTAAATGTTGATAATGAAAGTGGTGTTTTATTGAGATCAACTAATACTAAACTTGTGTGATATTGCGGTTTATTTTTACACATTTTTTTAATTTGTAATAGTCGCGCACTTAGCCACAATCTTACCTAATTTCTTGACAACAATTTTGTGGACACTTTTCTTGCCGTTTATTCAATTTTCAATAAATGTAGGTATTTTTATCATGTCAATTATCCGTAAGTACTTAGAACGATTTGTGTGTAGGTAATTCCAAAAGGATATTTTAAAATTTATTTATAGACATTTACTTTATTTATTTATAGCTGATGCCCGCGGTTTCACCCGTGTTAAAAAAGTAAAAAGGAATACTTATATAAACATAGGTAACATCCGCGCTCCCGCGATGGAGCCAGCTATTTTAGCCAATGAAAGTCCCCTCAAAATCGGCCCAGCCGTTTATAAGATTAGCTCAGCAAAACAGACAGACAGACAATATTTTTTAAATTGCATTTTCGTTATAGGTATCGATTATACTTTTATATGCATTGAGTAAAAAATGGTATTTTGAAATCACAAACATACACTTCAATTTTATTTATTTGTATAGATGTTCGTCTTCCTAGTAATAAAATCCCGGAACCATTAAGTGAAGGAACAAACTTGAGTTCAACTGAGGTTAAGACTAGTCACTGAAGAGAACCTAAACTCAAACCAAGTGGAATAATGATACTGCTAGATCTAAGAACGATCGTTAAAATCTGAGACTTCCTTGTTTAACGGTTATGGGAAATATTCCGGAAACCTAGTGTATGAATTTTAGGTCGCTGGTTTGAACCGGAAATAATTTAGAAACTCTTGTGAATTAGTGATGACAATGTAGATGATAACAATATATAAATACATCATTTGACGACCCGGATGGCGCAATGGTTAGCACGCCGGACCGCTAATCCGAGGGTCCTGGGTTCGATTCCCAGCGAGG
>DWPV01007709.1:0-10517 GCA_018251915.1 Urbanus proteus proteus
TGACTATATATGGATGGCTCCCATGTAAACTATCGTATGTCTAAAAAGTCAATTTTACAGAAGAGCAGTTTAAAGATTTTTTTAAAACTATTAATAATCTTTACATGTTAGGCAATTAGACAAAAACATTATTAAGGGTAAAAAAATATTTTATAAAGTTTAATATTGAAGGAATGGTGCATGAAAACTTTTAAACTGCTCTTCTGTAAAATTGACTTTTTAGACATACGATAGTTTACTTTGAACCACTGATAATTATATTTTCAGTTCAATTCAAACAGATTGCCTTAATATGCAATGTAATTTACATTAAGTTGTGGCCATGAAAAGTAATTTTCAAATGGCTAATTTCGTTAAAATTTGCCTCCATGACAATGACATTGAACCCAACTTTGAGACAATTAGGCAAATTTTATAGCGCATTAAAACACCGTTATATTCATATTATCACATTAACTTTGGTATTCTCTTTGTTTTTCTTAATTATACGCAAAAAATCTCTTTAATTGTAACTCTGCTTCATATAAACATTTTATTTTATCTAACCGAAGAATTATATTTGCATATTTAGTAATAAAAATATAAGCAATAAAAATATTAAATAGCTCCTGAATATCCGACACTTTATATATAAAATCATCCATAATTCAATTAACTTCATTCGAAATAAAATGCTTTAAAGAAAGAAATGTTTCATACAAATAACTTTTTTGTTTCATACATTTTTAGATAAAGTGAGTAAATACACTTATCAACTTATTAGTCCCTTTAATGCAATCTTAACCGTTCTTCATAAATCATTTGTTATAACGAGGTATCAAGACTGTTGTTTAAGATGAGTTATGTTGGCTTATTGTATATAAATAGCTGCCATGTGCCATGTATTGTGTTTTGTGACAATAACGAAGCACGGACGCCGCAATTTAAGATTACCTCAAAGTGCAGCGAATAAGTGAAACAGTATTATATTAAACAGCATTGAAATGTTGAATAAACTCTACATTTTATCATAAAAAATATGTGCGACATATCTTATAGGATTAATTAAACTTCTATGTAGATATATAGAGCCATTTATAGCTGAATATGTGAATTTACAAACAATGTAGATAATGTTAAGTATAAATTATACCCATTCAAGCTATGCAAACCTTTGGAGCGTGGGACACATGCCAAAGGCTGGCAGGCAGTCAGATATTTTTGGCACATACAGTCATTTCGCCCGTTAATGTGCCTTAAAATTGTGTAAATCAAATGTTAACTCCCATTCTTGGCTATATCTACACAAACTTACGATAGGCATAAACAGTTATTGCTAAGTGCTTCTTTGGTAAATAGAAATATTTAAGAAATAAGGAATCATATCATTGCTGCTTAGTTACCTACATACTCTTTACAAGTACTCTTAGCAATCTCTACTTTTTCTAATATGAAGAATTTAATACAATAGAAAATGTCAATAAATGACATGAGAACTACATCAGATATATCAATAGAGAATTATTGAGAAATATTTGTTTATCACCTACTTATGGCTATGTACATTTTGATCCAACATCTTAAGTCATATAAAATCTTAAACGCGTCTAAATTGGGTTATCTTGCCAATTATTTGCCCTCGAGCTATGACTGTGTGGACACTTACTTAAAAATTAACATAAAGTTCATGTTTTTCAACAAAATTTTTTTTTCCATCCGCTGCATAATCTTGAAACTTATAACGTACTAACGAGTTCTATGCTTTCATTAATTAAGTTCTGGGCCTTCTCATCTTCTTCAGCATCAGGGTCGTAGTCGAGGAGCGTGTACTCCGTGTGGATGCTGCAGCTGTCCTCACTGTCGTTGACGTTGAAGTAGGTGACGGTGGCGTAGCACACCGGGCGTTGGTGAGCGGGGCTGCTTCTGGTGGAGTCGTAGGCGGAGTCCGACCTTCCGCAGGTGGAATCCGTGTAGCTTTTGAGGCTGTCGTTATGGGAGCCATCGTAGCTATTGTAACTGCTGTAGTAGGACGCGTTCTCGTAAGACTCGTTGGATATGCGCAGCGGTGGCAGCGAGGTCCGGCAGGAGCAGAAGCGCTGTAGGTCTATCTCGGGGCGCGCGTCCACAGTTCCACTGTAGGACGGCGACCGCACCAACGCTGGTGACACCCGGTTCCTCGATGGTTTACGACTTTTGTTCCTCTTGAACAGCTTGAAGGCCTGTGGACAATGATAACTGATATTAGTTTTAAGTTTAATTTTGCGAACTGATAAAGGTTAAACAGGATTTTTAATATTGTTTTAACCTTACGTCAATAATGATACCGCAGAAATCATTTTTATGGGATATAATTTTATTCCAATCGTCTTTTGGAAAAATTATGACTGTCCTAGACGCTGTATGCTCAATACAATAGCAAATAACACGACTCCCACTGAGTAATTGCTACGAAATAACAATGAATATACCCATTACACATGTAACAACTATAACCACCGATTTTGCTCGTGCGTCACTCCTTTAATATTTTAGTATAAATCAGGCATTTATAACAATATAACAATGAACATGTAATGTCATAACAGTGTAATAACAGGTATAGTCACCATATTTATGGTTATGCGTGTTTAACAGGCTGTAAATCTACATCACCATGACCTACGACTATGATGTCAATAGTAGGTACGTCTAACGTCTTTTTATATAATAGATCGTAAAGTTACATGTATATTGTGTACTCGTTGATCCTCGCAGTTTTACGCGCGTTTAAGATATAAAATACATACATATTTAAATATAAGTGATACCCAGCGCAGTTTTTCGAAAATTAAAGTAGCCTATGTTACGCCTTAGACCTTCAGCTATCTCCAAGTAAAAGTCCCGTTACAATCGATCCAGCCGTTTAAAAGATTTCTTCAGCCAAGCAGACAGAATTTTTTTTTATTGCATTTTTGTATCGTGTATATTTTCATATGTATCGAGTCAAAATCTTGTTTTGAAATCACAAACAGACACTTTATTTTTATTTACCTGTTTAGAATTAATTATATGTTATTTTGTTCTTTTCCTATTGATTGATTTCCAATCTGAAACACCTACCGCAACTGGCAGAGAATGCCATTAGGCATTAAGTTCGCCCTTTGTAATCTTAAGGTTTACAATAACGCGTAAATAAATAAATAATAGTGTTTCTTGTCGCAAAACTCTAAGATTTACGGATTTAGGTATTTTATTAAATATTTACTACCAGGCATACCTTCTTCTAGATTTTCGGAATAAATAGAGTCCACATCATACATTAAGAGGTACATTAAGAGGTAGGTACTTCACTATACTCCTCTCACCTGTTAATGACTCTTCATTTGGAGAATACGATATTTTGTATTTAAAACGTTCCACGTTAATGAGTGTTTTCAAACGAATATTAATTTTGAACGAAACGTTGAAAGATGATATTCTACGTGTACGGATATAATAAGGACCTCCGCTTTGTCATAATAAATTTGAAATTTTCAAATTTTGATATTTAATGTAAATATTAAATTATGGGCACCTGCGTCTGTGAGTAATACTTAAAATTGAATCTACGCTTACAAGGTAATTTAATTCATCATTACAATTGTAAAATGTAAAATGTTAACATTATATCTAAGCGTTGGATGCGCGAGAAGATTTGAATGTTAAGGCGTATCTAATCGTGACAACAGTCAATCATATTCAAACGTAGGTACAATCTTAAAATTATAAAAAATCTAAAATCAATAGATTGTTGTATCGAGACATATGCTGTGATAGTAACAACAAAAGTAAAAAGTTTAAAACCAATATTAGGAGGATTATTATTATTTCAAAGTTATTATAATTAGTTTTTGTTTTTAAAATAACTTTATTTATAAAAAAAAATATAATTTGTAGTAATTATATTAATCGCTGTTTTTTAGGAATCGTTAATTTAATTGCATTTATTAATTTAAGTAGATAAACTAAACAACAATTCGCTGCAAGTAAAATATGAAGTAAAAATCAAGGCAAGCTTTTTCAAAATCGATCAATAAGTCAAATCATTTAAAACATTTGATACAAATCAACCTGTTAGTGTTGTCGACACAAAACGATAGTCACAGTCGCGTCCCTATTTCCATACAAAATGTATCGATGACGCGAACTCCGATTGCCCACAGCCATTCGTTCTAGATATATCTTAATAAATGGAAGCGCTAAAATGTTGCCACAACCGGGTCGCGGCCATCTCTTCGGGGTCATTTTATCGCCCCGACTAAAGTTACATAACCTATAACTATTTTAGAATAGTGCTATATTGACTTTCCTAGATCCGAATTTAAAGATCTCAACCCAAATACTGTAAATATAAAAGAGAACACTTCGAGGTTTCACAGGCTAAATTCAGGCCTTGTCAAATATAACTTACAAGCTAAAAATTAAAATTGACATAGGTATTCCGAATAAGCAACTTTTCGAAAATGTTCAAAATATTTTCAAATTGAAAAGTAGTAGAGCCCTGTGTTGTTTATCTTCACCACCGCCACACCTGTTTTTGCCTTATAACAGCAGTGTACTGCTGCTGTGTTCTGATTTGAAGGGTGTGGTTAGGGAGAGGTACATATCCGAGGCGTTCCAACTTAGTCCTTAGGGGTAGCAACGCATTTGTGGCTGACCTCAGGTAGGACTGTGACTGCATGTGCGTTTGCTATTTCCATTATATAAAAAAAATAATTTCAAAACATATAGTTAATCTTTATTTACCTACTCATATTAATATGATAGTGCAGGATGATTCACCACGTATTTTTCCACGCACGGGCAATGTTATGGAAAAAATAGTCAATTTTAAGCAAAATACTTGTGACAAAGCTGTACCAGTTTAATTTATTTGATTTTATTATATGACGCCATTGCTTATCTCTTTAATGAATTATCACCCACTAATAAGACCGATACGATAACAGGATCTAATGAACACAGCTCTAATTTGAACTCGAATCTGGGGCAATGGGGCAACTTACGTTTACATTTTTCAACTACTCAAAATAATGTAACCTTGTACAAATGTAAACTGTGTGTAAAACTGACAAGACCAAGGACGTACTTCTGTCAAACAAAATGTATTTTTAACTAGGGAAACTTGACTCGTAATGTTACATTTAAATTTTAATACACACACACCATAGTCCTTTTTAGGGTTCCGTACTCAAATGCCAAAAAATAGCAAAAAATATATTATGTCTTATTATTATTAATATGTCCGTCTCTATTTGTGGCGTCCACCATTTTCACAATTGACAAAGTAGGTGTGGTACGTACCTACTATGTGGTTACACAACTATAAATAATCGTGTTTATATAGGTGATAAAACAAAGAAAAAAATAGAGATGGCACTCCATACATTAAATGAAAGATTAAAAAACTTCTAAGCTTTTTAGATATTTTAAAAAGGCCGGATAAACTACAATTATTATTACCCATGTTAATTACATATTTATAACGCCGAATAAATGTTTACATAAATAAAATTAAAATCTAAAGTAAAAATAATAGTTGGAAAAAGTAAATATTGGATTGTTTTAGAATTAGGTCGGTCCCTACAATAAAAATAATTAAGTACGAGGACGAGTAAATAAATATAGAGAAGGCAAAAGTAAAATATAAAAAGGTCCCGTATCGCAAAAAGTTAAAGTTGACACGATTCCAAATATTTGTGAAGCGACAAATTGCCGGAACATTAAGTTTGAACAACGGTGTCCCCTCCCGTGGGAACGCGCGCCACCACTGCCACCTGTCCTATGTCCTAACACTGCGGTGAAATGAAACTGTTTTGAATATAAAGACTATATTATAGTTATTTTTGAAAAATAAAAAACATTAAAAATATGATACTATTAAAAATGGTTTTTTCTGCACCATCCCACAAAAATTTTGTAATGTCACTTATGGATAGACAAAAACGTAGGTATACACCCGGATTTAGAACTAAGGTCTGATTTTATTATTAAGAAGAAGATGTTTGGCTGACCGGATTTCGAACCTGGAACTGTCAGGTACGATGACGATTCCACTAAGCGAAACACCGATATAATAAAACAAAATAATACCTATTTATTTAACAAATTGTTTTCTTAGTTACATTAGTTAACATTTTACTTTCACGATTACAATGCAATAATGATTTAATTAAGCCTTAGTAGAACATTTAAAAAAGTTTTATTGCCCCTTTTTGGCTGCGAATTGAGTTTGCATATTGAATAAGTTAGACCGTAACTGACAACGGCCGAAGTAAGGGTGGTTTAGGGTGGCACCTGTCACCCGCGACAGTTAAACTGAAGGTACGGTTAGTTTGGCTTCTTTTAAAGTTTAATGTATATGTCTGTTTAGGACGACATTTATGATAGGGTAAGCTAAATGCGCTGAAATAAATTTTAATTAAAAACTTTTTTGTATATTTAGTTTCACGATGTTTACTTTCTTGGACGATTGCCTTATTTTATTGACCTATATCTATTATTTTTTATATATTAAGATATTATTATAAACTGATACTTATTTTTACATACGTACATACCTAATTATCACGTTCAAAGTTATGATACATGATAAAAACACTTTTCTGCTTACAAACGAATTTAAAACCCATTATAACATTTTGTCTTTTTATGGGCTTATTTCGACGCGAATTTACATATATGAGACTTTTACGTAACGGGAGCAATTTGTAGGAAATAATATAACCTGCTTTCCATCCCTTCATAAGAGACATAAAGGAAGCGTGTTGAAAATAAAATTGCATTAACTTTTATCGATAGTCATTTAGAAGCGTTTGTTCCGGCGGAACGAGGGGGCGCCACCTGCCGTCTCACTACGGAATAGTTAGAAACTGTCGTGGGTTTGCACTACGGAATAGTTTGAAACTGTCGTGTTTGCACTAATGCGATAAAAGTAACATTTGATGAAAAAACTTATCTTAGCGTTCGTTGCCGCAATAAACATAAATTAAAATAATTAAGGAAGCGTCAAACTGTTCTCATGGATTTTATTATTTGGGTATTAAATTGTTGCGATATTAGTAATGCCTATTAAAATTGACAATAACGTGGTTTTATACTGCACGAAAATATTTTGCACTAAACTACAAGATCTTAAATAGAAATAAAATGATAATGAAAAATAATATAGTATTTACCATTGTTAACATTTAGCTATCAAAACTGTAAGACATATATACCTCAAACAATATTATGATATTATTTAACAAGTTCATTTCTAAAGACGCATCAAAATTAGCATGCCTGAGAATTGTCGCTTCAGTGCACTGTCGGTGCCACGGACGACGGCCCAAACCACTAACATATTCTATTTATAATTATACATCATACTTTATAAAGGTTGTATAACTACATCATTTTGTGGACCGAAAATATTATAAAAAAAAACTTTTATTCATAGAATTATTTTTGAACGTCAATAAATTCACCATCTCATTTGTTAGCAAGGTGTTTTGTTAGGTGAAGGAAGCAGAGAAAGAAACTCAAATTATAAAATTTTACGCATCTTCAATAAAGTTTAATTCAGAATGTCAACTCACGCTAACGAAACTTGTAGAGCTGGAGCTACTTCAGACCACAGTTAACCTTCAGACCTTCAGTTTATCGGTCAAATAATCATTTGTTTTGTTCATTTAAACAGCGTTTGTTTAGTGACCTTCGACTGCGGAGGCACTATCGCCACGCCTATATCTAATTTATAACAGTTGTGTTTGAAGGGTGCGATAAGACAAAGATTGAAACGTTTTATCAGGCAGGATTGCAATCCTATCTAGTCTAGATAACAGATGAATTCCATTTCATAGAAATAAATACTGTTATTTATTGCATCATAAATAGGACGTATATAAATCATAACTTAATTTCTCCACATCTCTTGCAATATCCATGCTCATGTCATATGGCTCTACGCCCTGTAGCATAATGGTACTGGCTGTACTACCACTCAGGTTGCTATATTCTGAATTTTAAGAGTGTGGTAATAAGGCGTTTAAACTTTCCTCATACATAGCAATGCATGTGCGGCCAGACTGCCTGCAGTTGAATGTAAAGTAACGTCCAGCTTTCCAGCGTTCCCTTAATAGAGGCTACCCTTGCCCAGCTGTGGGACAGAAAAAAGATGACTACCAAGAGTTTTATAAGAAGTTTCCAGATACCACCGTCTCATCACTACTTTCATCGACAACTCTATTTCTATCGAGACGGTCGAAACCATTTTGTCTTCGGACGTTTCACTGGCTAATACTATTCGACGTGCTTCATAATCCTTAATTCCTATTTGAAGTTCCAACTTAAGGGATACTTGACAGGACTGAAATTCTAATAGGATTGTAAAGGGCAGTGACCGCCTAGCTTACGCGGATGGATTTTCCTATCGCTATTTCTTCCATTACATAAACATTCTGTCGGATTAAGGTATAGCTACTTATAATAGTATGTGTTATGAGGAAAACCCAAGAATCTAATTTTAAACAGTTCAATTCGCATTGCGTTGTTTTAAAGTTTGTAAAACTATTATCTAGCGTGAAATAGTCTGTGCGTTGCGACTGAAGGGCGTGGATGCCGAATTACTTACATACGAGTATCACTACATAGTATAAAACAAAGTCGCTTTCTCTGTCCTTATGTCCCTATGTATGCAGAAATCTTTAAAACTACCCAAGGGATTTTGATGCATTTTTTTTAATAGATAGAGTGATTGAAGAGGAAAATTACAAACATTGTTGTATTTAACATACACGTAATCATTATGAAGGAGTTGTCCGGACGACCTCAGTCTTCAGGAGTCTTAATGCATAAGTAAATACAAATGCACAAATAGCCATTCTCTAAACTGAAATCTAAGGTTATCATTCACACGTATAGATTTATCATTAAGATACCTGCGTGGCCGGAGATCGAACCCGGTATCTACGTCAGACCAGAATTTGACCTCTCCGTCACAAGGGTCACAAGTACAAAATTACTTACAAAAGGACGAAGGATACATATTTAACAAATTCCTCAGAATCTTTAATCTTCCCTACTGTAAATTTAATGTGCTCCAAGTTTGTAACGAAGTCGGAATTTGTCAGAAATTCTCTAAATTGTACAACTGACAAACTTTGGAAGCTATTTCGGACATTTTGTTGTGACTATAAGATAAATACTGACTCGATCTTCAAAACATTTATAACTAGTTTGCAATCTGTTAAGCTTGATAAATAGTTGAATAATATTAAGGATGTTGAGAGCACCAACGTTTGAGATAAATTCTTATTATTAATAACTTTAAGTAATATTTAGATTCAACAAATCTTTCTCAATTTAAAATGATAAATAATTAATGATCAATTAAATATTTGGAGCACGCGATTTGAAGACCTGATATTTTCGTAGGTATCTCGTTTTTTTTTCAAAGACGAAAATAAATTAGATGTATTTATTTTGTACAGGTCTATAGAACATGTATAGAACACTTACAAATTGTCAGTTAAAACTTTTTCCTTTATCTAGCACCTTTTACTAACTTACTCAATATTTTAAACTTATAAAATTTTGGTAAGATTACGAACAGACCGTACAGTAAAGATGGGTTTATACATAAATAAAGACAGTGTGTATATTGATCTAAGAAATCTCAGAAAGCTATTTAATTTAAAATCTCTACCAATTAGTCAACCTTTAAAGGATAGCACTGTTAAATTTGTACCGTTTTAAAATTAACACAATAGTAATGATGTGTGTGTTACAAAACATACCCAAGTATTTTATGAGTAGTTTAAAAGCAAAGATATTAAAGTCTTTAATATTACAGCACAATTCTAATTTTATAGCAACAAAATAGCCAAAACGTATAACGGCAATAGCCTAAGAAATACAAATGACGCAGGTAATATTAGCAAGCAAAGAATTGTAAAAGTTAATGTTCCGCCGGAAGCGTGCAAAGGTGAAGGGAGGTCGCGGTTGAAATATTATTGCCAACTTTCCTGAGGTGCGCCTGTTTATCATACCCACGGCTAGTGTTGCCAGGTCCCATTTGGTTCCAGTCGGGACGATTGGTAAAATAAATCGGGACTTGAGTTGTAGGTTTTTTTCGCTTTCGATGAAAGAATCCCGCCTTTTTTTTATTCAAACCTTGCTGAACCCCGCGTTTAAAAAGTAAAATGGAATACATATTTAAACATAAATGTCATCCCGCTCTCCCGCGACGGCGCGCGCATGCGCGTGGAGCGCACGCTAATAGATTTTTCAAAAAATAAAGTAGCCTATGTTACGCTTTAGACCATCAGCTATCTTTCAGTGAAAGTTTAGTCAAAATCGGTCCAGCCGTTTAGGAGATTAACTCAGCCAAACAGAAAAAAACAATTGCATTTTCGTTATAATATCGTGTATTCTTTCATATGCATTTAGTAAAAAATATTATTTTGAAATCACAAACAGACAATTTTGTTTATTTGTATAGATCTTTCAAAATCCCGACTTGGCGAAACAATCAGGCA
>DWPV01007710.1:0-10516 GCA_018251915.1 Urbanus proteus proteus
TTGCCACTTAGTTGTAAAAGGTTTCGGGTGCGTTTACAATTAAATGAAGTGTTGCACCTATTTGGACATATTAAGCGGTAAAACATTTACGAGAATTGGAGCATAATTAACCTTGTAGGAGCAAAGTAGGAACATTTTACGGAAATTGATTTATAATATAATTGTATCATAAATCTTCTCCGAGCTCTCAATGGAGTAGTACGGCAAAGAATCTGTGCTAATTTTGTGAGAAACGGACAAATTTGAATCGATTGAATCGTATGTACTTTTTACTTCTAAACTACGCTTCATTCGCCATTCGGCTAATTGATCATCTGAAGGCTGCAAAGCGGATATATAACTTGGATCATTACTCTCCGTAGTCCTAACAGAATAGGTCCTCAAAAGACCGGTTCCAGGTAGTGTATTTCTGCGATTTCCCGGTATAACAAAAATATTCCTACTATTTTCAACAGCCGTATTCGAATCGTCGGGCAAATTGCACCTCAAAGGTATTTTCGGGGGAAGGATTAACGCATCAACTGTTTTATGCTTCACGAATACGACCCTTTTATTTCCTTTCAATAAAATAGGGTTCCTGTGAATCAAAGCGTAAACACAAAGAGCTCCAAAAAGTAGGCAAATAATCGCAACAGAAACAACTAATAATACCGATTTATACAATAAAATATTCGGTCGTAAGTACGCTAAGTCATAAGCAACACATTGGGTACCTTTCATCAGAATGGAACTCATAGGAATACGACAAAACGTGTACTGAATATTTGAATCTTCATTAAATACTCGCAGAACTTTAGGCAATAGGTTAATACAATATATTTCATTTGGGCACGAAGACTTATACCAAAGCAAACCATAGTCAAATGGATCATTGAACATGAGAGATACCATTGAAAATCCGTTTGTTTCAATGGAAAAGGCAGGTTTTATCCAATCATTGTCCCTTGAAATTATACCAATATTTGCTTCAAACTGCGATCGTTGAGTTACATTTGACATACACTTATGCTCAGGTAATGGCGAATGAAGAATAGTTAAATTACTCACAGAGGAGTTTGCCTCACAATATTGATTAATTGTTGAGTTGGATTTTCCACTAAATATATATAAATTTTCGTCAAAAAACTCTGTGATAGGATCATCTGTACAGTAATACTCAAATTCAGTAAATGTTAAGCCATGTAACGAAGTTGGATAATGGCAGATGGGGTCAACTATTATCAACCCCAACTTTGATAGTATTCGTAAATTATGATTCGAGCAATCGCAATGCCATAAGTTTTCGTGCAGAGTTATTCTGGGTTCCAGAGGTATAATCTTCATAAACATATCAGGGGGCAGAGACATGAGGTAATTGTTGTTCAAATGTAATATTTCTATACTTTTCAAGGTATCGAAAGCACCAGCACTAATGGAAGTGATTTTACACCAATTAAGATAAAGGACTTTGCAAAACTTCAGCTCCGTAAAACTGTTAGGTCCAAGGATATCATGAAACGTATTCATAGAGAAATCTACTACGGTCAATTGTTCCAAATTTGATGATCCCGTGACATTGACTGGATCCCAATTATTATCAGCTTTTATGTTTAGAACACATAACGTATCATCGATAGCTTGTAGTGCATTTTGTCTTATATTTATAATTTTTGAATCTTTAATGTGTAGTTCTTTTAAATTAGAAAGTCCGAGAAATGTACCAGGAGCCATCATTTTCATGGTTATCTTGACTAAAACGAGAGCTCTTAGAGTATCTCCAAACTGGGTCATGAAGGAGCCTGGTGAAATGAATTCAAGGTTTCCACCAACTATCTCAAGTTCACTGACGTTGACGCGAATTCCTGATAACCAGTGTTCAGGCAAACTGGAGTTGATGAACATTGGGCGGTTCAGCGTTAAGAATACTCGACCACAGTTGTATTCAGAATCCTGAAATAAAGAACAAACACGTAGATAAGTAAATAATACCGTTTATTTATTTTTTTATTATTATTAAATAATTTATAATAAGTAATTGATGTCTGGTATTCATTATATATTGATTATAAAATTGCTTAAACAAATCCAATTTATTCAATACCATTCAGTAATTGCCTTTCACGCCGTCGAAATATCAGAAAAAAAAAATAGAAAATCGTGAGTACCCGTTACGTAAATAAGATGTATCATTTCCGCGATAATATTAATCAAAAACACATGCTTAATACGAGCTGTTTCCTGTGGTTTTACCCGCGTTAAAAAAAAGTTAAAATTTAGGATACAAATTTTGATGAAATATAGCCTATAGCCTAAGTAAAGTTGTATCTTTAAATTGGTGAAAGAATTTTTAAAACCGGTCCAATAGTTTCAGAGCCTATTCATTTCAAACAAACAAAGAAGGTTTAGAATTACTAGTTTTTACCCGCGGCTTCGCTCGCGCTAATGAGTACATTTGCACAGAGTCCGTAGTCCAAAGTAGGTTGTATGTATAAAAGTTATTTTTCTATCCCTCGGGAGTAGTACGTTTTTTCGGGATGAAAGATACTATATTTCCTTTTCTGGACCTTTTACTATGTGTGTGCAAAATTTCATAACGATCGGTTGAGCAGTTAAAGCGTGAAAGCGTTACAAACAAACAAATAAACGGACTTTTGCATTTATAATAATTAGGATTAGTATTGGTATAGGCTAATTATTTTTATTTACCGCTACGGCATAATTAATCTCGTCTTCGAATTCTCCAAAGAAAGGTGCATCATTACAAATGACCCTGCATCCCATGACCATGCAGCGTCCACGAAGCCTCAGTTGGTTCTTGTAGGTGGAGCTGATAGCCATTATCACGATGAGGATGAAACTGCTCACGATAATGGTGCCAAAGATCACCTGCACCGTCAGACGTAACCATCCTCGACTGCAAGATGTATCCCTAAAAATAAATGAAATTCAATTGTGTTAGAGAAGTATTTTTAAGATTGTATGACTTCCTGGAAAAGAAAGGGGAAAATTAAATCCTTGTATCAATTGAAAGTTATTTTCTCAACAATTGCAGTTCTTAAATATAATATATTTAATTATATATACGGCATGTCTAGATTAATTATTTGATATTTTATAACCTAAGTCGATGGCTAATTTTTATTTCCTCTAATAATCTTTTTAGTTTCTATTTTACTAGAATTTATGCTATTGTAGGATAGGAAAATATGTGGCGATATGGTAGTTTAAGCTACGACAGCCAAAGCTGTTTTATAAGAAAATTAAAAAGTGACAATGGTAATGGAATTTAATTGTAAAATTAATGTGGAATTTGAAAAATAACAGGAATAATCTTACCTTATAGCTGATACCATCATCTGTTTACTATTATCATAAAACTGCACCGCTTGCATCGAACTTGTATTAACCATGATGATTTTACAATAACTTTCAATACATCCAAAAATGCCTTCCCTTAAACTTTGAACACAGCTACGAATAAATGACTCTATAATTTACGATTATGAGGTTATACTTAATTTTACGACTTCACTACAAAAGCGCTGTCATATTCGTCGAAGTTCCACGCACTGACGAAAGCTTCAATAAAAATAAAAGGCTAACGATTAGTTCAATAATTGACAGTTCCAATAATCCGTCGCGATAATGCAGATAACAATAACATATCACCATTATCTGTTTAATGGGTGCAGGATAAGCCCAGCAAACAATATCGAGGTAATCAACCATTGCCAATTTCACGGACAAGGGCGTTTGTTTACTCGAATATCGTAGGGTTGCTGTATTGAGTTACCGGGAAATGTTTAGCGTAAATCAAAGTTTACAGTAGGTATCGTTTTGCACGAAGTGGATAATATTCACGCGTGGGAGAGGCTCAATAAACGTTGTATAATTTAGAGGTAATAATATAAAATTTTGCTTACAATATTACTGATGATATGTATAAAAAGTAGATTCACTCGACACTTTGGGGTATAATAGGCCTACCTTCATAAAATACATTTTAGTGAGAGCAAATACACTTTCTACCTCTTCATAATATTGTAACGGTGTATTTTTAGTCAGCCAAATTGGAAGCTTTTCAGTGAGCCTACTGCCCTTAGTCATTATGACGTCATGCCAATTGACTGGAGATGGAGAGCGAGAGAGAAAGAGAGAGACGTATTGAGACAGTAACCGGAGGCAACGAAAATAATTGAGAAGGAAGTATACTAAGGCGATATAATTATTAACAAGATGGACAATATAATTGTTGTTGTAACATGCAAAATGTGTGACGTGTATAATTACATGGAAAGAAATTATACACGTCACACCCTATATCCCTATGGATGCTTAAATTTTTAAAATTATGCAACGGATTTTGATGCGTTTTTTTAATAGATAGAGTGATTGAATAAGAAGGTTTATATGTAATAAACGCGTGCGAAGCCGCAGGCAAAAGCTAGTTCCAAATAAATATCAAATGATTCGTACATACTCTATCGACTCCTAATCGTAAACAATTTTCTCACTCGAACCGTTCGAGATATTACTTACCTAAACGAGATCCGGTATAATATAGCTTCTTCGTTTATACCGAACGTTCGCTATCAGCATGTAATCTTGAAGCTTCCTCAAAGTCTATAGATCACGTATAGTACCCGTAAATCCGGAAGAGAGTTAATCAAAAAACCTTTACCGGTACATTCCTTTACATTCCCTATAAATTTCCTACGGTTATTTTTATTATCTGTCATTTTTCTCTATTAATAACATACTTTTCTTTAGTATCTCAGTTCGTTATCTTATTGTGAGGCGACTTTTTCAACCAAATAAATAAATGTTATATTCTTAATATTTAATAGAAAACATAATTTGATGTGTATCAATGCCCATAAGTATATTTTCATCACTGTTGGATGAGATAACCTTCTTGATAATGACTTTTTAGTTTAGTAATTCTCCATTTAAAAATAATATCATTACCCTTAGACTATATGCCTTAGCTATTAATAAATGCACTTACATCTATTTCTTAGTAACACTAGTAGTTGAGCATCTAAGGTATACCATTTTAATTCTCATTAGCAACGCATTTGCGACTAACCTCAGGTAAGACTTTCTTCTTATATGGGATTGATACAGGTGTCCATGAGTGGCAGTGGCCGCTGAACATCAGGTGAACAGAATTCATTTGCAACTTAATCTGTTATTTATTTATCAATAATTCATTCCTATAAAAAGGCTATAGGTGAAATATTTACTTTCTTATCTCTCGGAAGTAGTACGTTTTTTCGGAATACAAGGTACTCTGTCCTTTTCTGGACCCCTTACAATGCGTGTGTTTTTTAACGATCGGTTGAGTAGTTAAAGCGTGAAAGCATTACAAACAAAAAAACGGACAATCGCATTTAGAATAATTAGGATATATAGTTAATATATTATCAACAATTCGGCAGCCCTATTTGATCTTAACGTCGAACAGTTTCATATTGAAAACAGATTACTAGCCATCGCTGTCACACTGTGAGCTTACGATTTAACATTTTGTTCACAAAATTAAATATTGGAATTATTGTGTGTATTATTAAATGTTTTGTGTTTTAACTGCTGAATAAATTAGTGCTTTATATCATTTGGGGTTGCGTTGTGAAAAATAGGTTCTTGACTTTTGAATTCAAGTTAAGTCAAGCTAACAGTAACTACTTTATATTAAAAAGTATTATTACGTTTAATGAGTAGAACCAAAGTTACATATGGTCCACAAAAGGAGGCCTATGTTCAGCAGTAGACCTCGTAAGCCTGAATGAGTGGGCGTCTAGTTACACTAGGTTTTAAATTAGAGATGCGATTATAATGTTTAAATATGAAGTTATATATTCCACAAACTTTGTTTTTAAAAAGTGGTAGAACTCTAAGTAGTTCGACTCCTTCGGCATCACCGCTACACCTATTTTTGCCTTATAACAGGGTTAAGCACTGCTGTTCTGGTCTGAAGGGTGCGGTAAGGGAGACATACTTATCCGGGGCGTTCCAACAATTCTCAGGGGTAGCAACGCATCTGTGGTCAACCTCAGGTAGGACCTTCATCTTATCTGGGCTTGATTTCAGATGTCCCTGGGCGGCACTGGCCACTTACAATCAGGCGGACTGCATGCTCGTTTGCTACTTCTGACACATATAAAAAAGTTAACGTCTTAAAACCAAAATGTTTAAAATAACCGCAATATTGTGCCACGTATGTAATTTAACCGCGAGTATATTTCGGCGTTGAATTTCATCGCGGGGCGCCGTGATTGCAATATCTCGCTTAGTTTGCACGCCTAACTTTGCGCAGGTATGAAAAATGGTGATTTATACTAAAGCAAGCCCAGTATGGACCGCTAACACCGTGTATGAGGCTTATAGTAGCTTCTCTTTCGTGTAACACTAATTGGTCCAAAAAGGGTTTTTTTTATTGTCATCGTGTTGAATAATTGATGTGTATGTCGTAAGAAGCGGTTGAGAAACCAAGTCCAAGAGATATGCAGTAACGTCTTCCTGTATAACTTAGCACTAATTTAAAACGAATTATTTTATTTAAGTCTCAGATTATAAAAGTGATTGTGTGAGCGTAAATAAACTAAAGGTACAGGAAACTACGCTAGTTTTGTGTAAGTGTGTGCGTATAAAACATGAAGGTAGCGTAGTTTTTTTGGCTTCACTCGAATACAAAGCCTTAAGTAATCTACCTATTTTATTTATCAGAAATTTAAATGTAGGTTCGTTAGAAACGCTTACGCTATAGAAGTGAAGCCACATTGGTGCAGCTGGATGCCTCAGAGGTTCTATCAAAAGGTTCATATTATAGCGAATAAATACAAGCGCAAAGCGAATCCCCGGCCTGATGAAATAACTGCTATTATATAAATTGCCATTGTCGCCCATGGCCATTTGTTATCAACGCCAGATAAATCAAAGTCCTACCGAATGTTGACCACCGATATGTTGCTACCCCTGAGGGCCAAGTTGTAACGTCGTGGTTTAAGTGTCTTCGCGATTGTTCAACACTGCTGTTATTTGGCAGCAATAGGTGTGGCTGTGGTGCCGCCGAAGTCGAAGAAGAGTTCTACTACCCACACAAATCCTATCTCTTTATTTCTAAACACTCCACACATTGTTATAAATAATTAAATATTTATAATATTTCGCGAGAGATAAAATACTTCGTAATATATCAAAATTAGCGAAAATTTATGAATATTCATTAAACGAATTGAAAGCGTCAATATGTGTAGAATATTTTAAAACACGCGAGGAAAGTAATACGAGCAAATTGAGGCAATACTTCCCTCGGGTTGATTTATTGAGTTTCCGTTACCGAGCGCACTCGACAGGATACTACTATCTACTATAATATATTTTATTTAGCGTGTTTGTATATAAACACATGGAATGATTTGACATCGTTACAAGCAGTGATAGCCTGTTGACTCAGCCTCTTGATCGGAAGGTCCGACGTTCGATTCCCAGGCACTACTGTTTTTAATTTACATATGTCTTAGGAAAATAGTAGTATTACTTTCGATCAACAATACAGTATTACTGATAAATATAAGGGTGCGTGAAATAACGTAAAGAACCTAGCATGCATGAGAGTTAAAAAAAGGTTCTTAACATTGGATTAAGTCTAATCATTCTTACAAGGCCACGGTAGTTATGTACCACTCTCAATCGTAGAGAAGACCCATGCCCCGTACCCAGTAGTGAGAAAGTAATGGGTTGACGATGTCAGGTACAATAAGACATAACTGTAACTTTTTCAGGATCCACTGCTATACAAGTCTCTTCCTGCAACTGTGCAGAGAGGAGTGGTCTCGATGCTATACAACAACTTGATCAGGCAATTTCTAGCTTATATAGTCTAGGCTAACGAACCAATTGTAAAAATAAGTAAAAAACATAGTTAATCTGAATCTGAATACAGAACCTCGAAATATAATTTGTTTATAGATATAGTTTCCACAAAGATAGAAGTTAAAGTATGTATATAAGCTCCAAACTCTTCGATTACTCATACAAATTTTAATAATTCTATACTATATTCCATACTACATATGAATTATTTCATCACGACATACTCAATTTTATATGGTAATTGGTTTGAAATACGAGCATCTATGCAAATAAATAAAATTGAAGTGCCTGTTTGCGATTTCAAAATAACAACTTTTTACTCAATGCATATGAAATTATACACGATACTTATAACAAAAATTCAATTTTTTTTTTGTCCGTCCGTCTGTCTCTGTTTGGCTGAGGCAATATTCTATACCGCTTGATTGATTTTTAAGTGATTTTCACTTGAAGATAGCTAAAGGTCTAAGGCTAACTGAGGCTACTTTAATTTTCGAAAAAATCAATGCACACACCGCCACTTATGTTTAAATGTGTATGCCTTTTTACTTCTTTAAAGCGGGTAAAACCGCGAGAATAAGCTAGTATTATTCTAAAACTCAAGTTTTAGGTATTTCTATTCACGTGATTCAGAAAATAATTTCAGTTAACAAGCTTCGAAGGTTTATATGCTTATGAATAGGCGTCCATTTTCCATCGATTTTATTGTATTTCTAAAATTCAAGTAGTCAATTAAGCGATAAATTAAATATTTTGATATCAAAATCCTTATTTTTATGTGAGTGTGGCTTGATTCATTCACAAAAACTCAACCATTCAAAAATTTAGGTCCTAGTAGTGTATTGATATATTAGATTAATTATAAATTATATATTCTCTCATGTCTCAAATTACGTGCTTAATATTCACGCGTGTATTTTAGCTAGGAAATTGAATGTACAGGAACATAGGTATAGCATTTCTTCGTATTCTGTAATACTAATTTAAGCGATATTATCAAGCAAGACTGACGTTATACCTACATAATATTTCTGATTAGTATTAATATCAAATTCATATACGTAAGTAATAAATAAGCTATATTGCATTATAAGAATATAATAAAATTGATCAACAAATATTATTATTATATTTTTTTCTTTCTAGAGCCCCCGAGGCTCTAACAGCCAGTTAATCTTCCTACTACTTGTCATTACGGAAAGTCGTTTTAGTACGGTGTTCTTTGCTGTTAAATTTTCTGGATACACGACACGAATACATTTTTTACTGTTTAATTTTCTAGAAAATCGTCAACATTTTTGACTTTTCAAAATTTTTAAAATAGCATCGTCTTTCTATGTGAAATCATCACGCATAGCGGTCATCAAAACGCATGCCAGTCGCGATGATTATTGGCAAAATTCCACTTAATAAGGCCCATATCCAGCAGTAAATCTCAAAAGACTGATTTATAGATATCATATGTTAAATCAACACCCATAGCAATCATCAACACACATACCAGTCACGATATTATTGGCAAAATCCCCTTTAAATAAGGTCATATCTAGCAGTAGATCTCAAAAGGCTGATTCATAGAAGTCATATGTGAAACAACACCCATAGCGGTCATCAACACACATGCCAGTCACGATATTATTGGCAATATCCCCCTTAAATAAGGCCCATATCCAGCAGTGGTTATTATGAGTCTGATTCATAGTCATGTTATAATATTTAACACGTAATTAATAAGTAAACGTGATTGAATCACGATCAAAAATAACTCCATAATTTATGACGACCATTCGATATTGAGATATTACCTCCCCGTGTCAATCAATGAGCTATATCGTATAACCCAATCGATACCCCATTAACGCGGTGTCAACGTCATACTGAGTTCATCTATAACGAGATTAACCTAACATTTTCGAATGAACATAGTATTTAAATTATAAATTGAACACGATGAATCGTTTTTAATAATATAATGAACGTATCAAACGAGTATGCAGTCCACCTGGTTAATGGTCACTGCACCCATGGACATCATCAATCAACCCCAAATATGATAAGTCTTAGATATAATTATATCTCTATTTAAGATAGCATCGTCATCTATTAGAAGGATTACCTTTCTTTTTTCCTTCTTTAAAAAGACGAGACAAAGGTTAAAAAAAAGGAAGTAGGTATTGATGTACTTATCTAAAATATTGACAGAGTATAGTCATAGCTCTTTATTCGCGTTACTCTATTATAGTAATAACAAAATTATATTATGTATCAAAGTTTTTATTGTGTAATTTCAGTACATAGACAACAAGCAGTTATAAAGTGGCTATTAGTGTATATGGCTATTAGCCTTTACTTGTTCACACTTCATTACTTCGGCGTTGATGCCATGCTATTGAAATACATAATGACGGTAAGAGAAACGTATACACAATATGTTCTACAGTTATACATGACACAAATCTATGTATTATTGTGACTTAACGTCTTTTCCATTTTGTCATCTATACAAATAAATAAAATTGAAGTATTTGTTTGTGATTTATATTATATATTTAAATAATAATATTTTACATACCTAATGTATATGAAAGTATACACGATACCTATAACGAAAATGCATTTTTTTTGCCTGTCTGTCTGTCTGTCTGTCCGTCTGTCCGTC
>DWPV01007711.1:0-10516 GCA_018251915.1 Urbanus proteus proteus
GTCTTTTCTTCAGCAGTTACGCAAAACGTAAACAGTTTTTGAATGCGCAGGGCCTATCTATGGTAAAAATCTTTGCTTATAGGAGACAGTTAAAGGCTTATTAGAAAAATCGTTAGATGGTATCAAACTGTGTCCACAGTTGAGAACCACTCGCGTACGTAATGACGTAGTAGCTTAAGGGGGCGCTTTGAGAGTGCCGAAACAAACACGGGACTTAAGAACGCTTGTCGGAGGCTGGGGACTGCATCGTGATCTCTCGCTTGTTTCGCAGTAATGACGTACCTGTGATGTATCATGGATGTGATTCTTAAAGGACATAGGATTTTTAAAAGGCTCTGCTCTCTGTTCGCTGCTGAGAAGATAAGCTTGTGATGTATTAGCGTATGTGTTTTTAAATTTCGTTTTAAAGGGTTTTATTGCGTTTTTAAACGTTTTTCATGTTGAATGAAAGATATTGTCGTTCTGAAAGAGTAAAAACGTTATTTACCTAATGTTTTTTATGGTTATTTAGATAAGAGACATTAAATTAACCATTTATGATCAACCATTTATAATCGATAAAAGCAAGGAAACGTAACGATATATTAATTTTTCAATTCAATTCTGTGCGTTGTAGGTACTTTGTACTTCAGTTATCTACACAATTATTATTTTCACAAGCGGCCGCCACGTTGGGCCTAACACGATAATATAATACGAGAGTGAAACAAAAAGAAAAACAAACTCGGGATCAGAACACCGTCTCGTTTATAATCCGCCCGGGAAATTATTATAATAAATTCAAACAAGAGACAACGGGAAACCGCCGGGAACTTAGCGCCGCGTCCGAACTCAGGAAGTCAGGAGTCCCCAAAGTTTGTCCGAAAAAATCCGGAAAAACCCGAAAATTTAAGTCCGTCGTTTCCGGCGGTCGAGGGCCCGGCGTAAATATTATACGGCCTCCCTTTGTTTTACATTTTATTGCGAAGTCCGCCGAATTAATAAGAATCAGTCGAAGAAATGGCACCGATGTCCGGAACTGAAATCGGACAATAATGAGTCCAAACAAGATTTTCGAAACTCGCTACAAAGAAACAAAGGTTCCAATTTATGTATTCGGAGTGTTTCGGAGCGAAAAAGTTCTCTTAACTGACAAATTTGAAACGCAAAAATAAAAGTTTTCCGCGTTCCGTCGGAATGAGATCGCTTCAAATAATTAGTCCGTATGATTTTGGAGTGTTCTGAACATGGACGTAGTATACAAATAGACTCCTACAAAATTAATTCATGTGAATAAGTTTGTCAACTAGATTCTAATTTAAAGGACGCTGTAAAACACGCGCCATGGATTGAAATTGAAACCAACAGTATCTGTGGCTTAATGTATTCTTCTTTCTATGTCTCTTCAAATACTTTGACTGTCTGGTATTTATTTTTAGGTTAAAATCTAAACTTTTTTGTTCCATTGTTTTAGTGTCTGTTATATTAAGGTTTTCCACTTATTCTACCCTTTATTGACTAGATGAAGTAAACCAGCTTTTGGCTTTAAGCCTACCTTCCTAAAAATATCCAACTGATACCCGGATGTTGCGTTAGATTAGGAGTCTAATCGATTACTACGTCCCCAGTTCCGATAGATTCGGAGTCGTAAAGAGGGGATTTATTCCGGAATGCGATGGCCGGGCTTATGAAAACTGCCCTCCGCTCACTTGACGCGTATAACGCGAGATTCTGTAATTTGTGCGCTTTGAGTGATTCCTGGGGATGGGCGGGCAGATGGCGTGATATTGAAGATCCTAGTTTTATGCGCAGCCCTTGTACGTAGGGTTGGCACTGTAGGTGGATATTAGGTACAGGTATTGTTACGAGACAATGTCTGTGTAGCTTCCTTTCTGCCACGGACGTGCACGATGTGGAAGGAACTTCTTCCCGAAGTATTCCCGGAACGCTATGACATGGGGTTTTTAAAAAAAAAGGTGTAAAAAGAGCTCTCCTTCAAAGCCGGTGATGCAATGGCGAGTACTCTGATGTTGCAAATGTCTATGGCCAAAATTGGCCATTGAAATTTTGTATAAAAAAATTAAAATACTTGGTTAATCAACAACGGAAAACAGTTAAGGACATCATCAAAAGTAGATTGTATCCAAACAAATTTATCATACCAAAAAGTACATATTACTTTAACCTTACATTTATGTGTTCAGACTGTTCAGACAAAGCGATACATTTTTTGCGGCCCACGACAAATAGTAATATATTTTCCCAAAAACATTAGGCAGCCCTTGCAAGCAACGGACGGTAGGGTCGTAAAACAAAAGGAATCGTCAAGGGCGAGCTAGTGAGAGCTACGTATGACTTAGTAGGGTTCAGAAAAGGTTGTCTGGTAGACGAATTAATACGGATTTTTGGGATTAAGAACTAAGACTCTAACTTAGACTTAAAACCAAGGCGCGAGACAATTGTTGACGCGTAGATAAGACACTAAGAGTAAGGGCATTCACGCGTCAAGCTTTTATGCAATAAAAATAATTGCGTGTATATTCCCAATGTCAAGTAGATCTGAATATGACAATTCTTGTTGTTTATCGTTATTAAACAACAATGAAATTAAACATATGAAATGACAGACAAAAAACGGACATTCTTAAATTAGCCTTAGTAGGAAAATCCCACAAAACTAAAAAACGTTGGTTTAAGCGGTTCATAAAAAACTGTGAATAAATCCTTCAAACTAACAACTTAATCCTTAGAAATAGCAACGCATTTCAGGTACGCTTCTACGACTAACTAATTTTTAACAGAGATCCGTTACCGGATTCTTTTTAAATGTCGCAATGATACAATAGATACTTTATTCTATTTAAAGTTTAATCTTGATCTATGCAGGTGTGATTTTTTTTCAAAATGAACTCGTTCGATTCCCGGCTAGGAAAATAAGATTTTGAAAAACTGATTATGCAGTTTTAGTTTTCATCAAAATCAGTCTCGTAAGTCCTTTCATCATTTTTCGCTAATCCTTATAGTTTCCGATTTCCCTCTCCACGCACACTTGAAAAATTCACCCTGTATACGTCTATCTATTGGCTGACCGCACAGCGTTTAATAAACGTCTCTATTTAAAAAGCCGCGGGTGTGAAACGCCTTAACACTGCGATTGGACGAATTAAGGCTTAATGACGTAGATTAGCATACAGAGACACCGCCTGTCTAATGACAGATAACTGTATTATAAGGGATCGGTAATGAATATTGCGCTCGCAGCGTAAACACAAATACAATATGAGGTATAATTGCAATTATCTAAATTAATCTTTATTTAATGGTTTATGTAGATGCATCAATTGTTTGGAGAATTTTTCAATAAATCAATGGATCTGAGGTATAGTTCAAATTTCAACGTAAAACTATTGAATTATTAGAAGTAATTACGTACTGAGATTTTTTGTTTATTTCAATTTATAAATAAAGTTTCTGTTATTTGATACGAATAAGAATATTTAATACGGTTCGTATCTACTTCCGTTCGTCCGTCTGTCCGTTCCGTTCGTACTCAAAGTGGCAGAAATGAATTTTATTTAGAAGAATAAATAAAAAGGTTTACATATATGTACCTGATAATCCTAACAACAAATCAAGAATCAAATGTTTGATATTTTACCAAATATTGTCCGTAGTGAATGTCGTGACACTAGTGACCAATTACATACAATCACTAAAGTTTATCAATATCTTAGACACGGTCCGTACCTATCGTAACAACAGATTTTTTCCCCATAAAAGAATAACCGGACACCCACCATAAATTATAAAATAATTTTAATTAGACACTTGTGAAAGTCGGCGTTAATCTTCCTACTATCAATATAATCTTGTTTATCAAAAAGATAAAAGGAGATGAACGATTTATTTTAAGATGAACGTATATTTTTTGTTAAAAAATGAATCTTCAAAGAATCGCCGTAGGAGATATAATTTTGGATATGTTTATTAATTTTATACATACCATGGCCATGTTCATCTTGTCATTGAATGAGCGCAGGTTGTCTTCGTCAATATTCTGTAACAATAAATTATATAAATGAATAAATATTGTAATCTAATTTTAAATATGAAAGAAATATCTTATTATATTTTTGAATATTCGTGAGGTCACTACAATTACACTATATAACGTTAAAATATAGTTTGCATTAAAATAGGAAGATGTGACTGTTTTTTTTAATTTCCTTATAACAATGTAGATGATTACAATATAGAATAATATAGCATACTTTATAACGTACTGTGGACATTAGACAATTGAAAAAAAAATACTTCATCAAACTAAGTACAAAAAATTGAAGAAAAAACTTGTATGATAACAATCCAACAGTTAAAATTTTATAAATTCCCGTATATATTTTTGCTATCTGTTAATAAAATACAAACATATTTATTTTAAATACCATTATCCTACGTTTATCTATCTAATGACGTCGGCCAAAAGAAAACTATACAATCCACACCCGTTCCAACTGAGGTATTTGTCAACAGGGTCTGTTCCCGAATTTCGTAGCCGAAACTCAATTGCCCTGGCAATTGGTTCAGACTTACACCTGAGCTTGAATGCCACACTATGTGGAGGTAATTCATTAAGTGGGGTAGGGTTGTGTAGCACATATAACATAAGGTTAAGTGACTGCTAAGGGCTGATGGATCAGCTGTTGTTATGTCTCGTTTTATTTATTGTGTTATACAACTTTGTATATACTTTTCTTTATAATAATAAAACAATATATGTGGTGGTAGAGCACGGGCATAAAAACTATCAAACCGCTAAAAAAACATTAACATTCCAAATTTTTTCAATGCAATTGTAGTATTTGTTGTACCTATAGTAAATAATAACACAAAAAAATATCAACAATTCTACTATTTTTTCAGAAATAAAATAATATTTACATAGAAGTTGTTTAATGGTGACATAACAGAAAGTTTTGTAAATTTTCTACGATCAATTTCACCGAATACACCTTTGCCGTTTTTGTGAGCTTCAACAAAGAACAAAATTTCATTGTCCCGCCACAACTTAGTGTAAATAGTGTGTGAATTTTTAATAAAATCTAGCTTCGAACCGGTGAGCGATGGTCGCATATTGAGCATCACATCGGCGCGCAAATTAAAAATTCCGGAACTGAGTGCATTATGCGCTCCTGTTTGTTTTGTGTTCGGGAGACAACATTAAATTTAGCTGCGAAAATTGCTGGAAATAAATAAAGCATAGTAGGTACTTACTCCTGATCTTACAAATTTATATACCTACTAGTTTAGTGTAGTTCTAATGCAATTCAATCTTATCAAGTGGCCGTAGGTGTAAAAGTATGTAGGTTGTAGGTATAAAAGTTATTTTTCTATCTCTCGGAAGTAGTATGTTTTTCGGGATAAAAGGCATCTATGTCCTTTTCTGGACCCGTTACTATGTCTGTGCATTTCTATAGTAATATACATAGAGATGGTACAACCACAGTGGAACTACCTAGAGCAGATGATACCATCGATCAAAACGGTTCCGAACGAAAGATAGAGTAGTGAAATACGTACACAAGACGTATAGAAATTGGTCTCCATTTTAAAATGTCTGAAAATAGGTCAGTTACGAATTATCCATACGAGGTAGGAAACCGGAATCCTCTTATTGGAATACGTTTAGACTTAGCTGATCGATTTTGAATTTAATTCAAAATTGTTATATAATTCTGAGCAATTTAAAGTTAAAAAGAATTCTGCCTATAAAATGAAGAATACATTTCTTAATGAGGAATAAGCGGATTTATATTGAACTAGTTTTTACCCGCGGCTTCGCTCGCGCTAATTTGTACATTGGCATTTATTACAGCAACAATATAGTAGTTAAGATTATATGTTTCAGGTACAATACATATGCAATTAACTCCTATCAAGAGGCTGTAGGTATAAAAGTAGGTCAATTACAGGTATAAAATTTATTTTATACCTATAATGGACCTATTTTTTTTTAAACAAACAAAAATGGACATTCGCATTTATGATAATTGGGATTTCTTAATATAGACTATTACTATGTTTCCTAATTGAAAATGGCATATTTTCTTCTGTACATAAATGAACAATTTAAACATGGCATTCTTCTCAACCGACTTCATTTTACTACCCAACTATTGCAATAAATAATCCTTAGAACATAATTTAAAACAGCAATTTAATTAAACAAAATTTATTCCATGGTTGTTATCTTAAAGTCAACAAAGCATCCTCGCATCTTCTACTAGTTTCCTTTATGCGCGACAATTAGAACTTGGCATGCTTCCCATTATTGCTCAATAGATTATGGCTTACCCCGCTCCATAGACGAACTTGTTCTTAGCTTAGCTCCTAAATATTTGAATAGTTTCAGCTCAACGTTCATGTTTCTTGGTACTTAGCCTTCAGATCTTGCTTTATTAAATTACAACTTTCCCCTGAGGTTCCACCCATGCGCCGCAGTGCATAGCTTTGCAATTTATTGACAATATCCTCAGAAATTTCTACAAAGACGCAACCTATTAAACTATATATCTTAAGATTTTCTCGATAACGCCTTAAAAAATTGCCTTATATAAAGATAAAATCTTGACAAGCGTAAAGCTTAATAACGTAACCAATTTTGAAATTTAAATCAGTTTATGTGTAGCATTTCCATAAATTATACCATTCAACTTGTACATTCTGTAATTAATTTAAAGTGTCAGTTTAGTAACTTTTAACTAAAAGGATTATATTAAAGTTCTAGGCGAATAAAGCCTTCAAAGGTAAAAGATGTCTCTGGCGCCATTAGACGGCCCAGCGCCTCTTGCACGGCAATTAGTCGCCAGAGCATGCTCGCCATTAATGCCCGATATATTACGAGTTACCGCTCTTTAGCCGCGCTCGCTTCTTAGCTTAGCTCCTAAATATTTAAACAGTTTCAGGTCCGATATCGTTCAAGTATCTTGGCAGGTACGTTGCCTGAGATCAGCTGATAGATTAAATTAATTCGATTTAGTAATTAATTTATTTGCATTCCATTATTGAAGCTTTCATTCCGTATTTAATTAAGTTAGATGTTGATTTTACAAAAATCCTTCCTTAAGTGCGTATTTGCTTTAATTTAGATACTCTTGTGGATAATTTCATATCTTCAGATACAAATGTTTGAACTGTAGCTCTTATGTCGTAACAATATTTATATTTAAATATTTAATTAAAAATTTAACTTGCCTAAGAGCTGTACCTTTTGCGCGGCAATTAGTCAGAGCAAGCTCGCCATGAATGCCCGATATATTGCGGGATACCGCTCTTTGGCCGAGCTAGTTTCTTAGCTTAGCTCCTAAATATTTAAACAGTTTCAGCTCACTTTCCCGTTCATGTGTCTTAGTACTTAGCTTGCGATCAGCTGATACATTGAATTATTAATTAGATTTAGTAACGAATTGTTTCGCATTCCCTTTTTCAAGTATCCTATTCAGGCATTGTTTTAAAGTAACTTTAATTCTTTGTTCAATTATTTTAGATGTTAATTGTTGATCCATTCCGTAGTGCTTATTTACTTTATATCAGGAACTAAATCAGGAAATAAAAATTCCGAGAAAGATAAGTGTTTTCTTAATATAGCGTAGGTATTCTATTTACGTTTTTATTTGAATTTTTTTAATTTATCTATTCCACCTAGATTTAGCGTTACAAAATAAATTTCACAACAAAATAGAAGTTAAAGAATTTATTAGAACCCAAAATAAAAACATCAAATTATCAATTCGTAAGCTTTCACTACATACATATTTACACGAACCGGAACATAACCATTCATTGTTGCCCTAAAATTTAGCGACGTCGCTACACTAGTACCATCATTTTTCACTCTACCCGCATTCAAGGTAATGTTTGTTCGGGCTGACGTGAAATAAATCAGAAATGTGTTCACAATGTGTGTCAAAAGTAGAGTGCCTGCCGGGGCTAGGTTCCATTTTGTATTGTGAAGCGGTGATTAGAAGGAAATGTTCTTTGTATAGCTGTTTGTTCTCGATGTGACGGCCTTTCATACGCGATAATTAGACGCACTTACCGGTTATTATCGTGGTTGACAACGTTAATTATAATTATCAACGCCGCTTCTAAGATAAATTGCCTTGAGAATAGGCACGGAACAAATGGCTATAGATGTGCGACTATTGGTGTGTTTACGTTAGGTACAATTTAAATAGTTAACAAACAATAATTGTGAAAAACGTTCCTAGTTATATTATGAATAAGAAGACTATGACATTATTGTAATTATCCAAACGTCGACGAATCTACTGAAGATAGATATGAAATCAATTATTTTCAAACTGTTTTTAGTCATGGAACGTGAATTTTACTGTCTCGAACCAATATTAGCATTAGCATAACAATAAAATATTTTGGGTAACTTTTGGATAATATGTCCGGAAGATTTAATCCATGATCCTATAAAATCCAATGTTTCAACCAACACCACATTATTGTAACAGCTCAACAACATGCAAATGCAAACAAAGCTACATCTAAAGTATAAAAATACAACATTGGTATAGAAATATCCTTAAAATCCCACGTGAGAGTACAATACGCATTCCGAACGGAAGGAGCCACGTCTCCAACATTAAAACCTCTAAACCGCGAACATGGACCCCACTCGTGCGACCACGACAGCGGCGCGATACGGGACACGTCCCGGCTGAGTTATGGCACTGGTTCGAGGTGTATGGGTAGAACGAATAAAATAAAAACAAAAGAAAATTATTGGCAATAACATTTCCGCGTTTTAAGAGTATACGTTATTTAGGAAATAAAGTGGTCGCGAATCCATCATTGTTATTGGATGGGGCTAGAGTCTAACATCGGCAGCACCCGCTGAGTGCTATTTTTAAAATTAGTTGTTTTGGATACATATAAATTATCAATTCCCACGATGCCCACTATCTACAATGGAATCTTGACTGCAACTCTTTTACCGTCCTATAGCTGGATGCGCCTTTCTTTCTAATAAGAGGAGGTATGGATTAGTGACATGGTGTTTTTTTATAGTGTTACATACATATATTAATTAGCCATTATCGTCTCTTCATTTGTTAACATAGATTCAATTTGGACTAGTTTAAATGTATCATCTATTTAAGATGCTTAAATAGCCTGCAGTCTGACTCGGTAAACTCGGAGACACCGACTGTTAGTCCCCCACTAAGTCATACGGAACAAATATCACAAACAAAACTTTTTACTCTTGCACAATATCTCCGCAACCAAACTGAACACGTCTACAACATTAAAACCTGGCGTACATGAACAGACTCGAGCGGCCACACGAGCAAAAAGGCGTGGACACGTACAGGACCCGTCTCACTCCCGTGAATTATGGCCACCCCGTGCCGAGGTGTACCGTTATTTACAACGAACAGAGAAATGTGAAAAGAATTTATATTTTTCATAATAGAACCGACCACAATGGCGGCTAGATTAGTATTTTTACGATGTGACACCTCGCTGAGGTGAGGCCGAGCTTTTAATAAAAAATATATAAAATACAATACTATGTTTCCAACATGGCTATGCCTGTGATTTCGAAATCATAACAGAATCTAACAAAATGACCCATAATTACATAAACCTATATTTCGTATTCTTCCTTTTTTTAACAAATTATCTTTTCTATATTCGATTATACGTACACATACAGACAGATAATACGTACCTAATAAATATAAAGCTAATATTAATTATTGAAATTTCAATTAAAATAATCTAATAACAAATTGCGGTTTCAGATGATATAGAATAACAACGTTGCATTGTTATAATTAAAATTACTTAGAAACGGTCATACGGGAACAATATTCATAAAAATAAAATGTCACTATTAAATTCAGTGTAAATATAGAAAAAAAAAAACATTTTTTAAGACGAGACATTTTTTAAGAATTACATTCTCATGATATTAATATGGTCACATAGAATAAACATTTAAATTATTCTTTGAGGAGCTCACTCGAATAATATCCCTAACAAGCTACCTACTAACACATTTAAACTTATGTTGCGTTGTCTATTATATTTTTAACCGACTTCCCAACGGAAGAGAGGTTATTTATTCGTCGTGTATATATATATTTTATTTTTTTTATATTCGACCTTTTCAATAGTAATAATAAAATACAGCCAGCAGGTACAACAGAATATGCGTAAGGTAAAATGATAACATTTTCGTTTCGTACAAATATAACGAAAAATGCTTTCTGAATGAAAAAAGGATATATTACTCTTTTGTAACCCATCCATTCAATCAACATTTGTGGCAACACAAAGAGCAATAATCAGTTAGTTTGAACATTTCCGCGTCTGAACCATAGACATAGGATATAATAAAGACCAACAACGCGTGTGAAAAGGATTTTTAAAAGAATATGAAATCTACTAGTGCGAAAGAGATGCAAGAAATGTCATTAAGTGGCGCGTATTTTCGAAAAGTCTTCCCATGTCATCACGC
>DWPV01007712.1:0-10516 GCA_018251915.1 Urbanus proteus proteus
TCTACCTGGTCTTCCTGGTCTACCTGGTCTTCCTGGTCTACCTGGTCTACCTGGTCTACCTGGTCTACCTGGTCTTCATGGTCTTCCTGGTCTACCTGATCTTCCTGGTCTACCTGGTCTACCTGGTCTTCTTGGTCTACTGTTCTAATTGGTCTTTCTGGTCTTCCTGGTCTTATTTCATAAATTTTAGAGCATTTACCCTAAAAGTAAAATAAAATTTAGGAATACGGGGTCTACTTCACTTTATTCCCATTTTTTAATTGTTACAAAAACAATTTTTATTACACCATTTTGGAAAGCTTATAAAACAACCAAGTTTTTTTAAATAGTGTGCACTTCAGTGTCCATACATTTGTTTACCCTTCAAGTGTCAGAACTTTCATGATGGAATTTGTTGAAATGAAAATTTGAAGTTACTAAATAAAAAGTATTTTTTTACGATTGTGAAGAATTATGATAACTATGATCCTGAAAGCATATCAATTCAAAAGTCTGATACAAAACGCATACTTAAAAAACCTTACAATTTATGGCAGTTATAAGCAAAGAGTAACAAGGGGTGTGTTTTTGAGCAGTTTTATAAAAATGCAAATATCTCGAAAACCATTAGAGTTTGGACTAAAACAAAAGCGAATATTCTGGTAGGCCTTTGTGACCTATACGTGGTTTCAAGGTTGTCCATGATTTGCGTGACACCTGTATATGTTTGACGACGCTTGGATCAAAATATTATTATTGTTGTGATATTTAATTGTCCAAAACGTATCCTTTCTTTGTTTTATACACATTTATTTGCCGGGAGTTTTTTAAACTATTAATTTCGGCCTTATGTACCTATTATTTATAGTACTTATTGGTGAAATATCGATATTTAATTTTCTAAAATCACTACTTAGGTACATAAAAATATCGACAATTCGAAAAAGATATCGTTATTTCTTCAATATGTAAATTATAAAGTTAAGGCACCCTGTAATTACAAAGAATTAGGATTTCAATCATACTGATTATATTAAAAAAATAGTCAACAATAATCATATCGATATTTAAATATCATACTTCAACATTCCCACTTTGGTAAAAAATAATACGGAGTAATAAAAATGTTTTATGACGACTTATTTTCATTTCAATCAAATGCCTGCTTACATACGTACAAACTGTAAAAATGTACTTTTCTATTGTTTCAATATCGGATTAGATGGAAGTGTTATTAAATTTACATTATTAAAAATAAGTAAGTAATAATTAGGTATACGTTTCCGTTGTACTGTGTGTAACTGTGTATTATTAAGGATTGATATTGAAAAAAAGGTTTCTGTACATTATTTTTTGATTTTATTTATTTATTTATTTATTGTCAAAAAGAACGGCAGAACCAATTACACTTGTTGACACATACAAATTGATTAGATAAAACATTTCAAAACATTATACATCATTATTTACAATTATTATATTATTTGGTATAGTCATTAATAAAATGAAAATCATTAATAAATAATAAAATAAAATTCACAAAATAAGAAATTAAAAAAAAATAGTAATAACAATACTTTGACAATAATTTTGGAATGGTCATTGAACCTCACTGAACCTTAGGCACACATTCAGAACTGTCTTCCACTCATCCGCATACAAATCAAAGTCAGGAAAGGCTTCCAAAAGCGCATTAAGCGCAGAGAGGGTGCGTGGTATGGGGGAATTAGCATGTGCAACTGTACGTGTGAAAGGTACAGCAAGTAATTTGTGCTTTCGAGATCGTCGATGGTAGTTAGGGACGAAGAAGTGAGCCAATTCGTTGTGTAGGTGCGGAGCGTCAATCACGCCACGAAGAATTTTCAGGGCCATGACCAATTGATCAGCCTCTCTCCTGGTCTTGAGTGAGTTGTAATTGAGGCACCCCAGGAGGAATGCTGTAGGGTACATGAATGGGTAATAACCGAACCTATGTTTATATAGATATCTAAGAAAGGTTTTTTGTACCTTCTCTAAGAGAGATTCATAGGTTGACTGATAGGGGTTCCAAACGCACGAGCTAGCTTCTAGTTTGCTGCGAATCAACGTATTATATAAAATTCGAATGACGTATTCAGAATTAAAACTACGTGCGTTCCTAAGTACGAATCCTAATCGCTGGAAGGATTCCTTGGCAACGGTTGTTATATGTTCATGGAAGGTAAGCTTTCGATCGAATACGACACCCAGATCTTTCATTACCAAAGTCCTGCTTATTTTGGTATCGCCAATTTTATAATCAAATAGGATCGGGTGCCTCACACGACCAAAACTTAGCACATAACATTTCGAAAGGTTAAATTCCATTTTATTTGCGAGACTCCACTCATGTACCGCACGAACATCCTCCTGTAGTGCCATGCAGTCCGCTACAGATTGCACTTCCGTATATAATTTGAGGTCATCCGCGTATAGAAGACATTGAGCATGCCCAAGAACCGTCGGAAGATCGTTCACCATGATAATAAAGAACGAATTAATAGGCTTCACATAATTTAATGATAGGTTTTACATATTTGTTGTGTGTTTACCAACGATGATAAGGAATCGGTTAAACTCCTACTATTAATATTTTTCCAAAGATACTCACACGTATAGTTATGAAACCAGAGCCTTCAGTGATCCTTACGTCATTGTATACAAGTAATAGGTATTTAAACATGTTATTGTCGGTGTATGCACGTTCTCATACATTACAACGGTGAGTGTCGCTTATATTCGCATTACGAACACACGGACGGACGAGTCGATGTCCTTTGTGTTTCTGGTAAAAAAAGATCGGTCAAGTTCAATGTACATGTGAGAAGTCAATTGGTTTTGAATTAAATTAACTTAAAAATATTTTTGTGAAGTATACCTACATGAGTACATGATATGGGAAAATAATCTCACAAAACTTAGTAAAATACTAGTGTAGTAGCACATTGAAATTATATTAATATTGCATATAAAATTAAGGTGCTTAGTATATACTTATTTACGTACTAGAAATTTTAGAATCAAAACATGAAAATTTAGATGTAACGATTTTTACCTTACACTACTAGTAGTCTAGAACTCGTATGCAGAATCCCTTGTGTGAAGAAGTCTTTGTAGTTTATGGACATCTGTAATCACCCCAGATATTATTAGATTCCAACCTGTGGGCGGTCATAGACGTTGCTACCCTTGAAAACTATTTTTACTGCCTCGTGTATGACTCAATACCACAAACAGAGTTCAGAAGTCTTATAAAGCAACACTACTTGTTACAAATATCATACGTAGTGGTGGTACTGTCACAAACAAAACTTTTTAACTGTTCCAAAACTTTTAAACCCTTTCCTCTAATAGATAACTAGCTGTTAAGATACACTTCGCAAGTTTATCGGGTCGGGTGTCGCGACACCTCGCATTGGCATGTTGATATCAATTGGGCAACGCTTGTCGTGACGACTGTAGCTGACGTAACCGCGGGTCGACGGCCTTCTGTGACACATCTCAATACATACCATGTACTTGTGCTACATGAGCTTAGGTTTTTTATACAGAAGCCGGCTGGATGTATGACTTAGTCTTCAAGAGTATGAACGCGACTGTTAGAACTATAGGAAGAACCCCTGTACAATATGGAGTTGATTACAGAACTTAAAACTATGAATGCTTACGATTAGTGGACTCGCTTACTGCTTCAATCTTGAAAAAAGTCCATTTGGCGATAGGTAATAGTCTGTCACTATTGTCATTAGAATGACTGTATAATTAATCCCATCTCAAGACTTATAAAACCATCGGACCTAAAATTATTAGTTTAGGCTTATAATTTTAATAACTGCGCGCAAAATTGTTTGCCCAGTGCACAATAGCATAATCTGTCATAAAAAGCGAAGTGAAAGAGTTTATTTTGGGTCTTCGTTTAATAATTGTGAAGTTCGTGTCTTATGGAGTAAAAGGTCGATTATTTTTTGTTAATGAAAGAAATGCAAGAAATCGCATAAAATGAACTCTTCTTAAACCTTATCCAACTCGACAACTACGAGACAACTACGAAAAACTATAACAAGAATTTATGGTCTATCGGCCTGGACAGCCTCGTCTCGCCACCTATTCCTATCCTATCCCTGTCATACTTTTCGTATTTTCTTATTTAAAAAAGATATTTGCAGGAAACTAATTTTTAATTTTGAATTATTTTGTTCGCAGGCCAGCCGCAAGATATCAAAATGCGGGTATCTCTTCGTGGCACCGGGGTGGGACTTCTCCAATCCGCTCTACAGAACAAAGGTAAGATAATTATACAAAATTATATGAAATAAGATGTGGGTACCTTCCTCCCGAGGTATCCTCAAAGCGCTATGACATGGGGCTCCTGGAAAAAGAGCAAAAAGTAATAATCAAAACTGGCGATATATAAGCGCCTTCGTCGGCGTTGCCAATGTTCCCAATGATCATGGTACGGTACATCTATACAAAACAAAGGTTTACCTACCTACCTTTATCGAAGTTGATAATATGGAAAAAAATATGACAGTAGATTTTGTTGTATCAAAAATCGTGAATGCAGCTTGTTTACGATGTCGTTGTTGTTGATAGGTCCGGTATCTTATGCGTCTATCACGATCCAAAAACAACCTAAAAAGTGACCATCGAGCCATATTTCCAGAAGTCACTACACCAAAAAGGCTAAAACACCTTCGCCGAATTCGATATTCTTAAGTATGTTATTATATTATGACTATCATAAAGCCGAGGTCACATTGGCGGGGATCGGTGTTTTTCTAAAAAACGAATAATTAGACCCTAATCGTTGTTTCGTGGAACCCTACGTTTATCGACGGAGTTATTGTTGTTGTTAACTGATAAATTTGCAACTGATGCTGGTTCGATCTTGCATATTTATGGCGGTGAAGCGGCAACATTGTAAGATGAAACATGCAGTGTGATCGATTCGATGATTAAGAAATACGTGCCATTAAGGCAGCTCACATAGGCTTGTGTGTTCTGATCTACAATGCAAGCAAGTCGGGTACAGTCAAAAGTTGGATGTGTGATCGCTAATAGTTAAAAATACGGGATTCTGTACTTCAAAAGCCGTCGGTCGCAGTCGTTATCATTTGATCGCAATTGTTATACCTTCTCGGAGGTTTGTTTTTGGGCGGAGTGTTGGGATATACTCCAGGACTTCCTCGGCTATAAAACACAACAAAAATTTAAATACGAGAAGAATATATATTGGTTCATTTCCTTCAACGGCATTGATGAAAGCATTTTTATTCGACCGTGCAGATTTATAAGGTTCAATAACGAAAATTAAATCGAGATTGTTGTTCACTTAAATTTCAATAAAGGGTGTCCGGGCTATCAATAAGGAAAGATAATTTATCGTTGTACTGACAGGGGCGAGGGAAAATGGTTCCAATAACTTCATGGACCCTACGGCAAGGGAGTAAAGTCTATATTGAAGGTTGCTCCATACATTGTTGTAACGTACAATACGTCCAGGGATAATTAATATTAATCAGCTGACATCGTCCGTTATGAAAAGTAACTGGTGTAATTAGGTTGCTACGTCAAACGGGAGTCGTGCGGAAAATAAGGGTGGAGATATCCGGGTTCCGGGTTGTGTGAAGAAATACATTGTAATGAGAAAATTTGTAATATAAACACATTAAAGCCGCGCCGATATCCGCAAATATTGGATTATATAGAAATCTATAGTTGTTACGCAGATTTATAAGATTGGATAACAATCGTTCACAAAAATAATACAGACTCAGATAAAAAAAGATGTGTCTAAAAGTAAAGTTACATTTTGGTAGGTTGAGACTGAAACATGTCATGAATAGAAGAAGGGAAATAAAGTGAATTTAATCTGAAAACTAAAATGATTTTGTAACTGATTGTGGAGTTCACTAGTGTGTTCACTGCCTACTTATTAAAGTAAAATACACTTTTGGTGATTTATTATGGTATTCGGTTCAGTTTCGACGTTCTTGTTTATATGATCGTTCTCTTGCACTACAAGCGGAGTAGCAAAGGTCAAGCGATCTCGATGATCGTTCGACTCATGTTTTGCTCAACATTTAACGTATACACTTCAATATTACTTGTTACCTTATTCGTAAAACAAGTAAACACAACTTGTGATTTCTATAGCCAAACGTATTTGCACTAAAGTGAGTTAAAGTCAAAATACGCTCAGCAATAAATCACAGAAATACACAATGTTGCAGCCAGATTTAACTTATTCGAACAATTCCGAGGCTAATCCACGGCAATTTGTCTAAATCCCGGCTTATTTACGACACAAGTGCCTATAAGAGGTGCCTTTTTCATTCGTAACGAAGAAATATTGTAATATTATTATGCAAACGATCGAAAAAGGTTCTGTATCGAACGTCGAAGATTTCGATAAGGACCGACGGGGGGCCGCGGTCCGGCGCCAAAAAGTGTCAAAAAAGATGCGCGGACGCAAGTTAAGGCGTGAATTAAGGATGGCAGAATATTATTAATCACTACAATTGAATCGAAATTCGTCTTATCATTTCGCTTATCAGAGACACGGGGTGAGAGTTTATTTCGTTTTCGTTCGCCCAAAATATTTGACCAAACAAACGCCCGAAACATTATTTGGATTTATTGCGTTTACGAAAGCCAATGACCGTAGTAACAATGTCCTGGTGTACCTAAATTTGCAAACTTTTGAATGGGAATGCTGTGATACATAGCTGAGAAACATGAAAATTAAAATCTCGCTTTATTCACTCAACTTTTCTCACTATAAGACTTAAAATTTTCTCACTTTATACTCTCAACATTTCTATCAATTACGCCATGTTCACTTTATTTATCTAGGATATATACGAGCACCTACACAATTATACAGATCTTATACAGATCAGGTATGGATACATTGGACACCCCTCCACATGGGTCGTCGAGAATTAAAGTAACTAAAGATAAATCTGATTTCTCTCGCAAACATTCCATTCAATCATATTGCTATTCAAATATTCCAACATGAACCTATTAAAATGAGAGCAGTATTTATTGGAAAAATTATAATTAGAGGGCGCGATCATAGCATGCGCATACGCATCGGCGAACAATTGAACTGTGACAACTGCTGGCATTATCATAAACAGAAGAGGGCGTGGCGATCGATCTCTTTTTATGTCACGTTCTAGATTGCTTTGTGATTACACTAGCGGTTCTCTCTGGCTTTGTCTGAGATGCGCCGATGATAATGGGACGGAAAAGATTGTTCCTGATGAATATATTGTGAAGTACCCGTAGGCGCAACTTTTAGTGAAGTTTAGTTTTCGGTTAATGTCTTATGTGACTTTAAACATTAAAGTCTGCTTTCATAAAATAAACGAAGATGAATGTACATACTTAAACATAGTTTTATTGTACGGGTGTCTCTTCAGATAGGACAATAAATTTGACATAATCTGAATTAATCTGAAATAACAGCTGTCCTATTTATAGTTTTATTGTACGGGTGTCTCTTCAGACAGGACAATAAATTTGACATAATCTGAATTAATCTGAAAAAACATCTGTCCTATTTATTTTAACCAAGTTTTGACCATAATTCTGACCGTCCTTTGAGAGTGGCCACGCTCAGCTACAAGTGACATACAATAAAATTTACAAAAGTAAAGTAAAAATCGTAATTAAAGGAGCATCATACCCAAAACTGAGCGAAATTACAGACTTACTGAACGCAGAGTAGATCTCAAGGTTCCAATAAACCATTTTATCTCCATGTCTATTTGATATACAACACGATTCTTACCAATGTCGGCGATCTCTTATCTATCCAAAGCGTATAATTTGACTAACATATATTTTAACACACGAGCAATTTGACTTATTGATTTGACATTCCATTTAGCAAACAGCCGATTGTCTGCGCTGACAATCTGTGCAAACATTATATGTAATTGTGAACAGTTTATATTTGTGTGTGTTTTTCTGTATCTGGTAAAATTTGTTTTTGCCTCGAAATTACAAAATACATTTATGAGATAATGTTCTGATACACAGAAATATAGCAACACCCAGACCCAGAACATACATACGTCATTAACTAAGTTCATCATATCGTCATCTGCTCTACCACTGACGGGTGATAATATTAAGACGATTTTCCATGTAGTGTAGTATATAAAATTTGGAAATGCCGTTTATAAGGCAGTGAAAACGAAGATTTGTAATCTATCACATATAACTTGATTTTCCACACGCCTGAGAGTACTGAAAAAATAAATAAAAGACTTAAAAAATTTAAGTCTACTAAATAGCATTTTTATATTAAGTTGTTGATGAAGTCCCGTTAAACAATTTACTATTAAACAAACAGACATAAGTGGAACCACGACCGAAGCATGTATGTTCAGAAATGGCAGCAATTAATTTAAATCACAGTTCAGTACACAGCCGTGAACTCGGCTGCGATAATATCTGAATGCTGAACATTAGTCAGGTTGAGTTTGAATGTCGATAGATTAAATATGAATTCCTTAGCGATTGCAACTTACCTGGTTATGTTAACTACCGTTTTGGTTTTGGTATGTTCACCAGTTCACAACTTCACATATGTTTGTGTTTCATTAGTAATTTTTGTTATGTACCTAAAGCAAATTGTTATCGATTAAATATGAATTCTTAACTACCGTTTTGATTTCGGTATGTTAAGACAGTTTACAGCTTCACATATGTGTGTGTTTCATTGGTAATTTTTGTTATATACCTGAATTCCTTAGCGATTGCAACTTACCTGGTTATGTTAACTACCGTTTTGGTTTCGGTTTGATCACCAGTTCACAACTTCATATATGTTTGTGTTTCATACATTTTTGTTACGTAAAATTAAGTGTTCCGTTGATAACGAGTTGTAACTTATAAAATCGAAAATAAAAATAAATAAATAATTCAGAGACAAAGAATATAATTCAAAGTTGTAAAGATGAATATTATATAATCTATGAAAAGGCATAAATATAAACATAATTGATTAATTTAAGTTACTTATTAATTGACTAATTACTCATGTCAACCCTTGAAAAAGTTATCTTTAAATGAAAACTATCATAACCGGCCGACCTGTTTCCGATAGAGAAATATTTCTGAGTTCTCAACATATTAAAGACACTCCAATATGCGCGACAGTTATATTTAGCGCACTAGTATGAGTATATTGTTAATCGCAATCAGATTCAAGTCCAATCTTACAACGTGCACCGATATCGCGCGAAATTGCAGATCATTTGCAGCCTCTTCCGTGAGTTTCAGCTTAGCTGGTGAAATAATGTTAATAGTAGCGTCTTCATGTGATTGAAATAGCATTCCACAGTTTATTGGTCACTGTATTGGACTGGCCCGTGTAAATAGTGTTGCCAGGTTAGATTTGTATTGAATCGGGACATAAAGTAAAATTAGGGGAACGAGTTGTAGATCGGAGCAAACGATTTTTTTTATTTTTTATTAATGTTTAATTTATTGCGTTTGAAGCTAATATTACTATTAATTCTTTCATAATAATAGACCGACTAGCAAGTCGGTAGTAATTAATAGAAATTACAGAAAATTACTATAAAATCGTACCTGCTATTATTAGTTAATATAAATTTTATTATAACTACGATTACTAACTAATATACTAACTAACATGTTATATTAAGTAATAACTACGATATTTATTAACTACGGTTTTTAACTTATTAATACATTTTTTTGATTTGTCAGGATATTAAATTCCCAGTCGTGTGCAAATCGGGATAAGTCTTCATCCACTGAAAGTCGGGACGTCCCGCATAAACCGAATCATCTGGCCACGCTAATAACTAAGTACGATAGGATATGCCTATAGCTAGTCGTTTACCTTACGTCGTTCACTTATTTACAAATCTATACATATAATAATGTACCTTATCTACCAAGATTTTTATTTATGTAATAAAAATAATATGGGAGTATCACCACCTCATGTTCAGGTCACTGCCGCCTATAAACATCCGTAACTTTAGAAAACTAGCTCTTGTCTGCGGCTCCGCACGCATTAAATTACATATAAACCTTCCTCTTAAAACGCTATCTATTAAAAAAACCGCGTTAATATCCGTTGCGTAGTTTTAAACTTCTAAGCATACATAGGGACAGACAGCGGAAAGCGACTTTGTTTTATACTATGTAGTGAAGAGTTTAGAATATTGTTCCTAAAGACTGAAAGGAGGAAACGTTTAAAAAGGCGTATAAGATCCGGGTATAAGACTAAAATTAAAATAGGTGTCCCATTTCAGTTCAGCATCAATCTGCTAGCACCTTCTTAAGGAACATATCTAACCATCTTTAGACTATGATTTAAAACGGTTTACAGAAGCAGGTATAACCGTGGTGCCGCACGCAAGTAAGTAAGTTAAAAGCAAGAATTCCAGAAAAAGTAGTCGGATTTTTATTGCAAATCATTTACAGCTATGTAGGCAGTGTCCATTGCAAGCCACTACCGCTCGGT
>DWPV01007713.1:0-10516 GCA_018251915.1 Urbanus proteus proteus
AAAATTCCTCTCACTGAGAGGAGACCCGTGCCCAGCAGTGGGACATTAATGGGTTGATTATGATGATGTTTTAGTCGCATTAATTTACATGTACTTCATGTAGGCGGAGATGTTAAACCGGTTTAAATCTCTGCATGTAGGTACTTAAAGTAGCAAAAGTAAGCCTTGAGGCTTATCATCAGAGTTATCAATTTAAAGGTGGTGTGGTAGAACTTGTGGTTCGATTCCGGCAGCACCACCGCCACACCTATTTCTACCTTATAACGGCAGTGTTCAGCCTCTGTGTTCTGGTCTGAAGGGTGTGGTCATTAGAGTCGGTAAGACTGTTCTTATCTAGGGTTGATTACAAATGTACATGGGTGGCAATGGCCACTTACCATTATCAGATGTACTGTATTCGCGTTTGCTACTCCAATATTATAAAAAAAAGTCTCAGCTTTACCCTACCCTTGGAAATCGTAAAAACATTAACACGTCTTATGAATAGTTTCAACAAAACTCCAGACTCTAAATTAAGTAATGAATGTTTGGGAAACTTCCAAAGAACGTGAATGTGAGTTGATGACAATAAACCAGTGTAGCGAATAAAACAACATCGTTGTTGTGTGCCACTTTGTTTCGAGTTCAGCCGCCACGAACAAATTGACAATCTGTCAGAGGATTTGAAACTTTTGCTTATATAGCGTACTATGTTAGTATAAAGTGCATGAAAGTGATTTGAAAATTAAAAGATGCAATTATGTATACGTATGGAGTTTCTTGCGCCGCCTCTTCTCCATAACGAATAAACCTTCCAAGGCGGAGGTAGAGTTTTTGACGTTCAAAAATTGTTCACTATGAATCGACCTTGAATAAATGAGGTGGACGTGGTCAGATGTGGTCTCCATTCGACGACTCTTCTATCCCATCGGTTGTCTGTCCTATGAACGATGTGGCCTGCCCATTACCACTTCATTCCTACTATGTTTAACAAATTTGAACAAATTCACTTCCATTACTACATTTAAGAAATTTGAACAAATTATTCAGAACTAAGAAATACATCAAAGAATGAAAGTATTAAAAACTCTTCAAATAACTTTGTGCGATATTGAAATTCCGAATGTTATTTCGTTTGAGCACCATTGCTACTGACGAGTCGACTAGAAGGCGATTAGCGATTAAAGGTATTAAAAGGTATTGAAGGTATCCGAGGCGTTTCAACTCAGTCCTCAGGGATAGCAACGCATCAGTAGGTAGGATTTTATCTGGGTTGATTACAGATGTCGATGGGCGGCAGTGGCCACTTACCATGAAGTGGACTGCATGCTCGTTTGCTGCTAAAACTATAAAAATGTGGTAAATTATGTGTGTGGTAAATTTGCAAGGTTCGAAGAACAAGTATGGTTCGATTGGGAATCACCGCCACACTTAGTCCGGCGTGATGCAGTTCTTGTGTATCGTTGGGGAAGATTGCCGGCCCAGTTACAACCATCCTCGTGCCGAAGAATAGCTACACATCTGTCGTTGACTTCACATGGCCCCTTTTTATATGTCAAAATATTTTGGATTAAGATATTATGATTTTATAATATGTAACGGATAGCGTGACCACGGCGTTAGTTTCGCCGTGACCATGATCCATGCAACTGGGTCGGAATATCGGCAATTAAGAAATTAAATCCGCGGATCGTGAGTACCTGTTACATATTATAATGAAACTGTATTCCGCGATAAATTTGTTCGATATTTGTAGATGCAATTGAAGCCTTATTCACTTAAGCAAACTTCGCTTAACGCTTATCTATTACCGTCGAACTAATCCCTTACAGGGACAATAAATATCTCAGAACCGCAGAACAGACACAGGTACTTTCTTATTTTATCGAATTTAAAAACAATTTGTTTCGAAGTAGTGCCAAAGATTTATGTGTTTCCAATACTGGTGAGGCGAACCGGGATATGTACAAACTGTGTCTCAGTTATCTTAGGAGTCACTTGTTATATCGATGGTAGGAAGAAAGTTCTTGGGTCAACGTGACTAAAGGTCTTATATAGAGTTTTATTATGGTCTGCATAACGGATTTACGAAATTGGTGTAACTTGCAATGCGTAACGGGTTCGAATCCAACCCAGCTGATCTCGATTTGATGGATTTATATTTTTGGATTATGAATATATATTCTCTTTTAGAGTTATCTTCTTGGATTATAAGACTCAACTATAAAATTATGGATTTCAGTGTAATGTTTTTCATGAATTCTAAAAACATATGACATAAACTTACGCGACCTTAACATATCACATTGCACCTAGAAAAAAAATACGTTAATATAACAGAAAAAAATCGCAATCAAAGCTGAACTTGATCTCCGTATAATCCTATTTTCGCGTCCGTGCCAACGAAGGATCTCAAAAGACTGCTAAAACAAAAATTGGAAATTCACTAAGACCATAATCCTAATAGGATAAATGCAAAAATATATGTATCTCTAATCCTGGCTTTAGGAAAATCCATTCGGGACGCTAAAGGCAACACTGACGGGAGAAGCCGATTTTAGTATTCGGTTTTAGCGTTTTTTGGAAAAGAATCGTTGAAGTTGGTAAACGGTGAAAGGAAACATTGTAGCAATTTTGTTGATAGCTTGTTGAGATCTGGTTTTGAGGGATTGAGTACACGAGGCTTTTTAGGTTCTTGTTTGATTTAGTAATGGATTGGGTTTTGTTTACAGTCATCAAAGATCTAAAGGGTGGTTTAAAGGTATTACCTTTGTGGTTTGTCTCAGGTAGGACCACCGCAAAACCTGTTTCTGTCTCATATCAGAAATGAACTGTCAAGTTCTTGTTTGTAGGGTGTAGTAAATGAGTTATAACATTGTCCCAGGCATTCTTGCTTAGTCCTTAGGGGTAGCAACACATCCGCATCCGATTGTAGGACTCAAATTTTAACTTGTATTGATTATTATAGATGCAAATGGGCGGCAGTGGCCATGTCCGGTGAACTGCATGCTCGTTTCATACCTTTTTTATGATCGAAGTAGCAAACGAGCATGCAGTCCATCTGATGGTAAGTGGCCTCTGCCGCCCATGGGCATATGTAACCAACCCCAGATAAGATCAAGTTACTACCTGAGGTTGACCACAGATGAGTTGCTACCCCAGAAGCCTGAGCTGGAACGCTTCAGACGAATTTGTCTCCCTTACCACACCCTTCAGACCAGAAATAAATATACCTTCATATTTTAGAAAAACAGAAAAAGCCTTGAGTAGCGTCGTGAACCCTCCTCACTTCGACAGGAAATTCGTGCCCAATAGTGCACGTAATCGTTAAAAAAACATTGAAACTATCTAAATAGATATTAGCTAGGTAAATCGTTTTGGCTCGAGTTTAGTGGCACTGCTGCCAAAGTACTTCTACATTATAATCACTAATTTACCAGCTTGGTACTTTAGGTCTGAGCAGTCCAAATGAATAGTAGAAGGTAAAAAAATAAAAATGTACTGCTGAAAAGTAAAAGACCCCATATTATTATTGTTTTTATTGTTCAGAGGTTTCGAAGCTAGTTTAAACTTTTTGATGTCATACCCTCAGATAAATAAAGTAGGTAGATCTATCATTCCTAATAAAAAAATAAACTAAAGGTACTGACAAGAAAATACCCTAATTTTGTGTGTGTGCGTATAAATACATGAAAGTAGCGTAGTTTTTTGGCTTCACTCAAATACAAGGCACAGAGTAATCTACCTATCTGACGTATCTGAGGTGATATCTAATTATATTTACATAATTATTATCTAATTATCATTATTTAATTATCACATTTCTTTTAAATAATTTTGTTATTCTTAATTTAAAAAAATCAATTTTATAATATTGTAATCATTTTAATTAGTATAATTGGTTAGCTGTTGACAGCTGTTGTATAAATAATAATAAAATATATTTTTGTAAAATGGTTTTTGCGGGTAGGTCACATCTTAATTTTTTATGTAAGCATTTAAAACTTTGAAATTTTTATCTTACAATATAAATTCATCTTATCTTAATAGTACGATGTATGTATGCTTCTATAATACATACAAGATCTTTATATTCCAAGAGAGTAAGCTTATCTTTTTAGCCTGAGGTTATAACAAATACAGTTTTCAAACAATACGAGGCAAAAGCCAGCTGAAAGGAAAAAGTGTTGAAGTGGAGTGAAAACGCTTGTTTTATTCAGAACGCGGCGAGAACAACTGTGTTTCAATTATTAAAATATGACGAATTTCATCTCCCTACATATGAACGAGGTAGAACTCTATTTAGTTCGATTCCGGCACCACAGCTACACCTATTTCTTCCATATAACAGCAGTGTAGTGCTGCTGTTTTCTGGTCTGAAGGGTGGCGTAAGGGAGACATACTTATCCGAGGCGTTCCAACTCAGTCCTCTTGTTCTTATCTAAAGTTGATTATACATAGATGTCCATAGGCGGCAGTGGACAACGTTCGATCAGATGAACTGCATACTCGTTTTCTACTTTAATCATAATATAAAAAATATTATAAAGTGTAGTGAGGTATAGTGCTTGCAGATATGAGTGTGTTGTCAGTGCCAAATGTGGCAGATAATTCCGGAAAATTAAAGTTACCTGAAAATCGACGGTGAAAGACCGAAATTCACGAGATTGAATTTGAAGTAGGAGAGAGTAGAGAAATGGAGTAGCGAGTAAAACTGTCAGGTAGACCTAAGTGCTAGCATTAAGTTAGTATTACAAATTCAATCTGTCACAGTGTAATATTAAGACATGTTGTTATACCCATGTTTGCTAGTCAAGGATTTCGTCCAAAATAGTGAAAATACTCGAAGCTACTATGTAGTGTATTGTGAAGATATTCGAAGAGTCCATTATTTTATTAGATGCTGTAAAAATTAAGTAAATATTACAAGTTTATAAGAACGAAGAATAGGGCGTTTTATTTTAAGAGGTAGAGCAGAGATTATTCTATAGAAATATATGAAAATCCGTCTGTTTGTGTATTTCGTATAACATACATTTTTATCGAGGGATATCGACAAAGCTCAAAAAATGAAAGAGTGTTATACCATTTTTAAGTATAACCCCGTATTTTGCGTAAATTGTAATGATCAGTAAAGTTAAGCAACATTCGGGAGTTGGATGGGTAACCAACCATCAGTGATTTTTGTGCGCTTTCATGTTTCGAATAGTGCGTCAACTGTTGACGGCCCCAAAAGCGGATATCGACTGGATAGAAAAGTAAATAAGTCTCACAGGAATATTATTACAAATACAATAACTACAATTAAAAACGCAGACGGAGCCGCGGGCAAACGCTAGTCTCTACCAATATGACACAAGGGAAATGTACAAAAATGAAGGTAGATAACATTAAGCGAAAAAATCTTCAAAATAGAGAACAATCGGAGCTCGGCGTAGCTCAAAGGGGACGTCAGTTTCAGCTAGTTCTTTGTCAGCCTGCAATACGGTAGGTTTTAAAATACAAAGAGATAGACCCAAAACTAAAAGAAAAATAAAAAAAAAACGTGATATTATCGGAAAGTCGGTGTGATAGGATTATCTCTAAATTATTTTTGTTCACTAGGGAAGTAGGGACGGAGCATGCAGGCCACCTGATAGTAAGTGGCCACTATCGCGCATATACATTTATTTATTAATTCATATTCATATTATCACTACAACTATCATTACAGGTTAGGGACCTAAAGCGACATAGTAGCATAAACATTATCCATATCATTATAAGAAATGAATTAAATCTGACATCTATAACCAACTCCAGCTAATATTGTAGTTTTACCTGAGGTAGACAACAAATGCGTGTGGAGGTTAAGCTGAAATGTCTCACATATCACCCTTACCACGACCTTCAAATCGGAACTCATCAACTCGTAACTAGTGTTAATAGCTATGTTTAGTAACGACACCATCTAAATTTTAGATTCTAAAATAAGTTTACCAACTGTTGGATGCTATTTAGCAATGAATTTTCAACTGTTTATAAGCATTCTAGTTGGCTTAACAGCTATAATATCTGTCTTTAAGGATGTTTAAAAGATGCTGATTACAATATTCTCTATCCATACAGTTGTAACAAAACAATACAACATAATACCTCCAATATAATACCTCAGATAAATAAAGTAGGTAGATCTATCATTCCTAACAAAAATATGAAGCCATTTTTGAAATGGTCGGGTTATAAAGGTGATTATGTGAGCGTAAACAAACTAACGGTACTGACAAGAAACTACACTAGTTTTGTGTAAGTGCGTAAATACATGAAAGTAGCGTAGTTTTTGGCTTCACTCAAATACAAGGCGGTGAGTAATCTACCTATTTTTTATCTGAGGTCTCTCCGAAGAACACCTCGTCCGTAACTGAAAATCTACTGCCGTATTTCTAATTATCTTCATGTAAATTGAATATCCGAACTATTAGCATTACGCTCATAGACCGATGCACAATTAAGTCTGGCACACGTCTCGCAAACTATCCGAGATATCTCGAAACAAGCTAAGTTCATCTCTGGAACCCGTTCTGTGTGCGAACTTCCTAATACCTCTAATCGTTCAACTATTTGCTGGATGTATATTATATATATTTCTCATTCCATACATATTATAAGTAAAACACCGACAGTTGTGTGTATGTATGTCCGAAAAGCATTGGTTATTATATATCACTATCACTACATAGTATAAAACAAGGTCGCTTTCCGCTGTCTGTATGCTTAGATCTTTAAAACTACGCAACAGGTTTTGATGCGGTTTTTTAAATAGATAGACTGACTCAAGAGGAAGATTTACATGTAATTTAACGCATGCGAAGCCGCGGTCAAAAGCTCTTTTATATATATTTTATTTAAAAAAAAAATAACTCGAGTATCAAACGAACATTTAGTGTACGTGATGATAACTGGCCACTGGCGCTAATCCTGTGGTTTAAGTTCGAACGCCTCAGAGAAGTGTAACTTCCTTGCTACATCTTTCGAAGTGGAACACAGTAGCGCTTAACGCTGTTGTTACTAGGCAGATATAAGAATGGCGGCGATGCCTGTAGAGTCTAAACGAATGACTGGCAAAACATTGATTGGACGACCACAAACTAAATCCTTACTCAGGTCGTTAACATTTCATCGTTAGAACAAAAGTCAAATTTCCAATAAATTTATTTCAATTTAATGTAAAATTGTTTATTGATAAGAATGCCTCCTTTTTAACGTTTTATCGGAAATGGAACCCTCGATGGCTTTCAAATCGGTTTAATGACCGCTATATTCGATAACATTTGATACTGCTTAATCTAATTGTGACAGGAAATACTCAAGATATATCGCTAATAGGTCCTATTGACCTATACTTAGTAGTTATCTGGTTATACAAAGATATAATTATGCTGATACTTCTGAACTATGTAATAAAAGTAATCTTAACAATAGATTTAAGCGATAATAGACGACCTCAGATAAGACTCTTAGCCTTATTACATATATTCATGGGCGGCATTGGCCACTAAGCGCCAGGTAAACTGTATGCTATTTTGTTAATTTTATATTTAAAAAAATGTTCTTCTCTTATGCTATAAAATGTTTTCATAATTGAAGAATGATTAATCTTTCCGTCAATTATATTCTTTCACTATTCTTTCAAACCCTGCGGCTTCACCCGCGTTAAAAAAGTAAAAACGAATACATAATATATAAAACCCTATTTTCCCAAAACGGCTGCCGCAAACGCGTGGCGCGCGCACTAGTCCTTTTTTCAAAATTAAGGTAGCCTATGTTGCGCCTTGGACCTTCAGCTAATTCCAGTGAAAGTACCGTTAAAGTCGGTCCTGCCGTTTAGAAGATTACTTGAGCCAAACAGACACACAGAAAAAAATGCATTTTCGTTATAGGTATCGTGTACTTTCATTATATGCATTACTATCCATATGCCTTGAGTAAAAAAATGTTATTTTGAAATCACAAACAAACACTTCAATTTTATTTATTTGTATAGTTACGAGTAGAAATTGATCAGCCAATTGCAATAAAAATGAAATATAACACAATGATAACATATTATGTACAATTACGATAACAAAGAAATATAACATAATACTAACATAAACCCAAATAAAAGCATATTTTTACATGAATACATACTAACAATTGGAGATAATAATACCGATTTAGAAACAATGCGTAGCCAGACGAAGAAAGCTCCACTTCTTTTCTGTTCCATGTTTCCCAAATAAGTAGATAAAAAGAAATTGAATAGGTTTCCCTGTATGTTCAGGCTTTGTCTCGCTTACGTTGGGGTGGTTATGCGTTTTGTTATTACCGGACTGTCCTTTTAAAAAGTATTGGACCGAAGTGCGTGAAGACACTAAGATTAAACATAAAATCCATTGTTTTTTTTTTTAATTTTAGCAACTTTTTCAGCAACAATCCTAAACTATAATGGCCATGAAATATCGTAGTACTAGTTTAAGAAAGCTTAAAGAACGCATCTAAAATCTTTCAGTTCAATTCTACATGTAATTTATTTGGGTTTACAGATATTCCTGAACGGCAGTAACCAATATGAGGACCCCAAACTCATATACTTGTCCAACTTTATAAAAAAAACCCATTATCATATTCAATTCCTTTTTTGGGACTTTTTCAAAGTCAACTACAAAATTTTAAGCTGGAGTAAAAAATGAAGTAGTAGATATGTATTAAGAAGTCTTGGGATACATATTCAAATGTCCCACTTTCTCAATAACAAATTAAGCCACCCTATGCTACCGAAAATGTTTAGGCTAACGAAAGGTTCACCTATTTGTATTGAGGTCTATTGTATTGTGAGCTTCTTAACTCATCTCGAGGGATCTTTATGTCCTTTGTGTTGTATTGCTTGTTTTAATGACAGATGTTAGGTTTAGGTTCGGGAAAATTAAACGCTTTTTGGTTTGGATTTATTTTTTCTTGCTATCTGCGTAGGTATTTGATTTGAGCACGTATGTACTTGAATGTTTGCGATTTTTTTATATGATTGAAGTAACAAACTAACATGCAGTTCACCGGATGTAAAGTGGCTACTGCCGCCCATGGACACTTGTAATCAACCCCAGATAAGAACAGATTCTTACCCGAGGTTGGCTCCAAATGCGTTGTTACCCCTGAGGACTAAGTTCGAACGCTTCGGAAAAATATGTCTCCCTTACTACACCTTTCAAGCCAGAACACATTAGTGCTTAACACAGCTGCTATAATATCGTAATAGATATTTTGCTTTGACCGCTTTACAATTTAAGAATAGTTTTGTTCGAAGGCATTCCCTCCTCGCGTTTACGATATCATGAACTGCGTATTTAACTTTTATTGCCCGTACGCATGTCTTTCCCGCACGCGTGTCTCCGCCAAATGCCTATTTCATACATGCACATTTGGGCTTCGAAGGGACTGCAGGGAGTTAATTCACGTGTGCCTGTGGAATAGACTTAAACTTACGTTTTTTATATATTATAAGTAGCAAACAAGCATGCAGTCCATCTGATGGTAAGTGGTGACTGCCACCCATGGACATCTGTAATCAACCCCAGTTAAGATCACAGTCCTACTTGAGGCCGGCCACAGATGCGTTGCTACCCGTAAGGATTAAGTAGGAGCGCCTCAGATAAGTCCTATGTAAGTAAACCTATGTCTCTCTAACCACACCTTTCAAACCAGAACACAGCAGCGCTGTTATAAAGCAGAAATAAGTATGGCGGTGCTGCCGCCGGAGTGAACCACAAAGGGCTCTACCATCTTACGAAACGTGACAGGAAAAGCTTCTTAAATTCTTCCGAAAACTTTATTCGACAGAGAACTTTTGGACATTTCCGAAAACATCGTTGACAATTATGCAGAGTTCATAGACCTTCTGTTGAGGTAAAAATGAAATGATAAAAATGTATATCACTTGTCTTGAAAGATCTTGGAATTGGTAACGAAAAGTTATCGACTGTCTGCATTTCAATAAGAAGCGCTATCTAAAACATTCCGTTGTGAATTGAAAAGGTCTTCACTAAATGCGATCAAAGAATAGGTTAATATTACCTCAGTTAATATTAAGTAGCTGTTATAATTGCAAAGAAGAAGATATTTTGTATGTAGATTTTCTCGCGAATAAAATACTTACCTATTCACTATATTAAATTATTATGAACATGTTAACAGATAAGTAAAATAGTTATCATTCTTTTCAATGAAAGTTACTAAATATGTAGTAAATTTTTACATTGTGTAGGATCCTTTAGTTTAAATTTCCTTCCTATGAGTATTTTAATAGTTTGAAAAATAATTAAACAGTCCAGACGTCCCGCGTGTTCGATTCCCGGCCAGACAGGTATCTGAATGATGAGTTTAGACTTCTGTTCTGGGTCTGGGTGTTTGTGTATTCGTCTTTGTGTGTGCGTGGCACCAACGACACAGGAGAAATTCCTACTGTGGGGCTATGAGTGTAGAAAGCGTCTGTAACAGTTTTTCTTGAGTGTTTTACATATTA
>DWPV01007714.1:0-10515 GCA_018251915.1 Urbanus proteus proteus
AGAAGCTTATCTATGTAGATCGAAGATTGATGAATATACATATTATTGTTCTACTTGAGGTGTTTGATTTTATCACACGCCAAACAGACAGACAGACAGACAAAAAAAAATTAATTGCATTTTCATTACAGGTATCGTGTATACTTTCGTATGCTTGGAGTAAAAAAATGTTATTTTGAAATCACAAACAGAAACTTCAATTTTATTTTATTTGTATAGATTTAAGTTAATTAAAAATAAATGCTATTTATTTGTAAAGTTAAAAAGTTTAAGTTCTCTATTTATTACAACTGATTAAAAAAGTAATCGAAGTTCAGTGAAATTCAATATATTTTAACTTTAATTTTAAAATCTTAAATAAGACTTGACTCAAACAGGTCACGGTCAGATACATTTAAATTTAAACGTTATTTTTATCCAAATGTAAAAACATATTCGAGGGAAATCGTAGCAACAGATAAAAACCTATTAACTTCATTGTTTGTAATCACTAGCAATTATTTTCGTAATAATCTGTGTAAATAAATTAAATGTTGTCTGGTCTACTTTCAAAATAACAGCTATACTGATTTCACATTTCATCACCGACAAAACATAAGTTTTTTAATTGTTGTCTCAATAAATACAGATAATTCTTGAAACTGCTCTTTGAATAGGGCTGTAACACAAACAGAAAACTCTGAGTTGAAATATTTTAATACATATAATAATGAAGTTGCAAACGATGATACAGTCCATCTGATTGCAGGTAAGTGGTGGCTGTTGAACATGAACATCAGTCAGCCCCTAGCCCATAAGCCGATAAGACTCCTGCTTGAGGTCGGCAGATGTTTTGCAACCCCAAAGTACTATGTTTCCCTTACCACACTTTGTAAACCAGAACACATTATAAGGCAGAAACAGGTGTGGCGGTGCGGTGGTGCCGCCGGAATCGAACCACAGAATGTTCTATCACCTTGAAAATTATGTTAAATTAGTACTTCGATGTACTATGTACAACGTAGACGGATTATTGTGTGATATTGTTTTTTGTTTTTTTTTTAAGACTTAAGACAACAACAACAATATTGAAGTCTCATAGCCCCACACAAGGATTTTCTCCTGTGACATGGTGAACACACAAAGACGAATACACTAACACCCAGACCCAGAGCAGATATCTAAATTCACCATTCAAATATCTGTCTGGCCGGGAATCGAACTTGAAACCCATTGCGCGTCAGACCGGCATGGTGATCGCTCCGCCACGCGGGTCTTCAAATCAAATCCATGCGTAATGCATATAGAAGGAGACTGTTTAATGTTACAAATTCAAGTCATGTTTTTTTTTGCTTACAGGTACTGCAATATTTTGGCGCAATTAGTGGCAGACTGGTAGGTACTTGGAAAAACTGAATTTTAAGATCCAACATATAGTAATCATAGTACGTAATCTACAAAATATACTTTTTTATCAATATACAAAATATAAATAACGTTAAACATATTTCTCATATGTGTCAAACTCATCATGCAACAATACAGGATTATAAAGGATCTTTATTTTATACTACGAGAGCCAACTGGGTGATTTTTATCTCTATGGTATTTTGTATTTTTATAGATTTAATATAATGCACATTAAATAATAAATACAGCTTTTCTACGTTGTAACTTAGCCGCATTTTAATTTAGATGTAAAAACTATGATTGTCAAAACAGCTTAAGAATTATCGATTGAAAACAATTTTGGGGGTGTTTTTTTTTTAATTGCTTCCACAAAAATAATTTTAATGTATAAAAAACTCTTTTAACTCTATTCTGCCGATATTTGAATAATTAAAATAAATATATTTAAACCATATTTGGGTAGACAGTCCTACATAATGGTATTTACTGAATAAAATATATCATGTATAAAAATAAATATTTATCAAGTGATCAAAAAAAATCAAAAATAGATGAACATAGCAACCGAGCACCCGGTTCCTAGACTATAGCTATGACGTGGCAATTTACATAATTTGACAGGCGTTATTTGACCGTCGTCGGCCACGTCCCTCCACTCTTAAAGACAGGACTGTCACACGGTCCATTTCTCTAAGGGATGATCCGAAATGAATAAGTTATTCATATTCTAAGGATGCCTCAATAATGCTATTCATGTTTGATATTCAAGATATTTAATATCTTACATTTTAAATATCAGTAAGGAAAATCTTACTAATATTATAAAGCTGAAAGTTTGTGACGATGGATGGACGGATGGATGTTTGTTACTCTATAACTTTAGAACGGCTAAACGGATCTGAATAAAATTTGCTACAGAGATAGATAATGATCTGGAATAACGTATATTATAAGCTACTACGGGAGAGTGCGGTGTTAGCAATGTTTTGATATGTATCCCTTTTTACTTTTTTAACGCAAGTGAAACCGCGGGGGTCGGCTAGTGAATTATAAGAGTGTTGTTTGGCCATGATGGCGTTAACACCCCACCCATATAGGTAGTACAATACTTTTGTTTCGACTTCGGCGGCACCTCTGCCACACCTAGTTCTACCTGGTAACGCAATGTTAAGCGCTGTTTTGTTTTGTCTGTCTGTCTGTCTGTTTGTCTGAGGTAATCGTGACGGGATTTTCACTGGAAGATAGCTGAAGGTCTAAGGCGTAACACAGGCCACTTTCATTTTTGAAAAAGCATTAGCGCGCGCTCCACTTGCATACGGCCCCCCTCGCGGAAGAGCGGTATTTCTGTTATATTTAAATATGTATTCCTTTTTACTTTCAAATGCGGATGAAACCGCGGGGATCAGCTAGTACCAAATAAATGGCTACTTGCAATTTTATTTCTACGAAAATTCCGAACCGCAATAAGGTTAGAATGAGGAAAGAATATTCCTTTCCCAGCAGTTTCATAACAGTGGCATTGCTTTGGTATTTCTGTTTTCCTAATTAGAAGTAAGTGGGTTTTGCGGTGAAAATGGTTACTTCAGTTATGTCCTCGTATTAACGGGGCTGCAGGGGTGTTCTTTTTTCTTTTCTTACCTTTATGTTTTAAGGCGCCGTTGTGCTATTACACGGGGGCAATTTATTTCGTGTAGGGTCCGCATGATTTATGTTTGAATCTAGTTAATTAAAAATGTAATGAAATTCACATTTAACAACATAATGGCGCTACATTATGTTGGCGTTAAGTATGAAATTTATTATGACTATTATAAAGATTAAACAATGCTTTTTAAGTAGGTCTAAAGATCTAAGCATACCTACATTTTATACTATGTAGTGATGTCCCGGAATATGCATATGAGGAAAGGAAGTGATATAGGAATATTTTTTGGGAATTTCAAATTGTAATATATTAGCAATCCTGTTCTGTGATGCTAAAGAGAAATAAAAAGAAACATGTCAATTGATTCGGATGTATGGTTATGTATAAACAGTATGGTTATGAACGGTATGGGTCGATTATAAAATAAATGGTTTTCACGTACAAGCGCATATAATACCTGAAGCGCGTAATAGGTAGGTACATGAGTGTTTCCACAGCGTATCAAGTGGTCTATATAAAGTGCCTACTCCATCAATGTATTCAGGTAATTAATTTTTCAAATTAACTTTACATTTTAACGTTTTATATTTTGCTGTACGTTAAATTACTTGGAAACAACGAAAGACAGAGCAGATAGATAGAAGAACAGTAGGTATATTTATTATTAGATGGTCGAAGGGGAATAGGAATGAAGATTACCCTATTAGTTACTTAAGGTACCTACTCAAAAGTACGGAAGGTTGATCACAATCCATGGCATCCAGAAAGAGTAATAGGATAGTCGGAAGATAAGATCTACGATCTAAGATCGGCCATAGTTGCGTTGCCACTCCTGACCACTACTGAGAAGGCCTGGTATAAACATATATCCCTAGCATATATAATTTTAAAATATATCATTTAAAATTTTTATATTATAAGCAAAGCAAAAAAGTAAGCTTCATACTAGTTTTCTCTATCAAAACTGAATTACCTAAAGAACCTTTAGAACCTAATTGCTTGACGGCAGGGATGTAGTGGAGCTCCGTAACCATAACCGAAACTATTGGATATCCGAAATCAAAAAAAACTATTCTAAACCGTAACCGAATCCGATATGAAAGTTTCGAATAATTTCCCTATGTCATCCCTAGTTGACAGTACTGTGGTACCACAATACCTTCCTAATTTCCTCGGAGACTAGTTCAATCAAATCACCAAATCAAATATTAGTCCAATTAAGTATGGCAATAGGTTCTTCATTGAAATTGGAGGAAAATGTTCCTAATTTAACAAGAAATTGTCAATTAGGGAAGGAAAAACGGAAAAAAATGTTTTTTTAATTAATTTATGTTAACGAGATTAACACTGTCACTGCTGACACTAACATTCTGGTGCAGAACAGGTCGATATCACACATCCACCAAAATCGGCCTGTCGGTTTATTACATGTTAATTTTGTATATTTTTACATTCTATGACGTAATATTTTTTATCTTTTAATTATATTTTAATTGAATTGATTTCCATTTTATAATTATAACTTTTGGCCACTACTTCTAGCTATGATAAAAACGAAATATTGATTCTCTAATTTTTGCTGCAGTCATAAATCTAAGGATCTTACCATCATTGATAATATAACATTTACTATTTACATTCAATACAGATCCAATGAGATGAAGTTGAATATTTATACTGAAGTCAGAAGAAAGACTGAAGACTGAATAATGTTTATTTTTACGGCATGTCATTTGATATGACAAAAAAAGAAAATGGAAATTTCAAAAATAAAGCGTATTCACGACTTTCTCAAAGTCCCGTCATATATCAGTTACTTGACTTCACGTCACAGCGAGATAAAGGTTAAGACGCAACGCACACTTGATTTATATTTCTACCATTATTTTTAAGAACAATGACTTATTTTTAGAAATGAAAATGATAAATACATATTTGATATTTAATATTTTGAACTACACTACTGTGATTGATTAATATATTTTTAAATGAAAATAATAATATCAGATACCTATTTTGAATTACACAATTTAGATTGATTAATATATTTTGAATAAGGATCTTTAAAACCTAGCAATGACTAAAAATCTTGGCTAAAATAATAACGACGATAAAAAGGTAATCATCTAAGGTTTTAAAGAAATTACTAAAGCGATGTATTCACGGGCGGTCATATTTCAGAATTACTCGACTTAGTGTCTCCGCGGCGAGAAAGGGTTAAATGAATTGTGGTTGATTTATTTCTCTGCTATTTGTTTTTTTTTTATATATTAAGGGTTATTTGTAAACTGAAAAATAAAGTTGAATTGTGAAAACTCGAAATAGATGAATAAGTATATCTATTTCAACAGTGTGTAGTAGCAAAGGTGCGGTAAAGATGGTAGAATCTCTTTATGGTTCGACTATGTTCCGCCTTAGACCTTCAGCTATGTTCCAGCGAAAGTCCCGTCAAAATCAATCCAGCCGTTTAGAAGACTACCTCAACCAAACAGACAGACAGACAAAAAAATAATAATTGCAGTTTCGTTATTGGTATCGTGTATACTTTCATATGCATTCAGTAAAAAAAAATATTTTGTAATCTTAAATAGACACTTCAATTTTACTTATTTGTATAGATTACATAAATTACCATCAAATATGTTGTAGCGTTTATTCTCTAGAATACATAGCCGTAGCATTTCAGGGTTACAGGCTTAATATCCGAGGCGAGAAAGGGTTATTATGCGTAATGTAAGCTTGATTTATTTTACTGCTATATCTTACGGGTTGTGTAATGTTACAAAATCTTGAGGCTATTTTTCGTAGTCGTTTTGCTGTATTATGCCTTTATGTTTTGCCAATAATCATTGCGTTTGTGTTGGTGTATTTGTACATGTTTGTGTTCACAAGAACACACTGCCTCTTAATAGCAGATTTTGTCTCTTAATAGTCCTAACAGGTAAGGCCTATGTCCAGTAGTGGCCCGCAAAAGGCTTTTTTCGCTTCTAACAGGTGAGGCGTATGTCCACTAGTGGACCGCAAAAGGGTTTTTTCGCTTCTAACAGGTCAGGCCTATGTCTACTAGTGGACCGCAAAAGGCTTTTTTCGCTTAACAAACCAATGCGCTGATCACTGCTGTTATTGTTCAAAAATATGTATGGCGGTGGTGCCACCGGCGTCGAACAAAGTGTTTTTTGACTGCACCGGCATCACCGTCACACTTGCCACACCGGCACTACGAATGACAATTGGATCAGATCTATACAAATAAATAAAATTGAAGTGTCTGTTTGTGATTTCAAAATAGCATATTTTTACTCAATGCATATAAAATTATACAGTATACCTATAACGAAAATGCTATTTAAAAAAATGTCTGTCTGTCTTTCTTGGAAGACTTTCCTTGGAAGACAGCTGAAGGTCTAAGGCGTAACATAGGCTACTTTAATTTTTTAAAAAATCCATTAGCGCTCGCTCCACACGCATGCGCGCGTCGTCGCGGGATGACATTAAGTTTAAATATGTATTCTTTTTTACTTTTTTAAACGCAGGTGAAACCGCGGGGATCAGCTAGTTTGTTATATTAAGTCTCACAACTGGCGAACAAAACGCGAGAAAAATGAAATAATGAAAATCCTTTTCAATCAACTCTGTAATATTAAGAGTTTTATATCGATGTCCATACAATGTACTTATCATCAATTGAAAGATAAAAACCACAAAGAAACGTCGCAACTTCATAATAAAAGAATAAGACGTCCTCCATCGAAGCACTACGAATTCTGTTACAAAGCCACTAACCTACTTCAGAAGTTGTATTGTCGACTGAATACGCTCAATGAAGATATCTTTCTAACGCTTGTGCTGGGGACTGACTTGTGATTATGACACTTTCATTACTTTTAATACGAGCATGACTTGGGATTTTCTCTTACTCGGACTACGCGGTAATATTTATCAATGCTAATTTTATAAAATTAATTTAAATAAAACGTTAAAAAATATAAAATCATAATTAAAAACTTATTTCAATCTTCGATATTTTTCTCATCTTCACCTAAATGTTTTTTTTTTGGTGTTACGGTTGTAAAATATCCTTTAATTTATTAATTGACATTTGGATCAATTTATAATCAAGAATAAATAATTAATAAAATGATCTTGCGTGGTTAACTCGCTTGACATAGCGACTAGCGACCATACATGTTTAAAGTGCAAGTAAGAAAGGCACTAGTAAATAATGTATATCTAAATCATTAATTTCGATTTGTATGCTGGGTCTGGGTACTTAAGTACTCGTTTCGTATAGGTGTGTGTACCTCATCGGGTTATAGCACTCATGATTAAAAAAAACCCAATGTGAAATTATATTCTCAAAAATATATATAAAATCCACAAGTGAGAACCCAGCATAAGTTTAAAAATATCACGCAAAAGGTTTGACTGCACTATAGTTAAGGCATTGTGGTTTTTGTGGTACACGATGACTGGCCGCCATGTCAATGCCTAGTGGTCACGACCACCGTTTAATTAGGATATTGTTTGCGTTTTAGCTTTTTCTAACGTTTTATTTACAGTTGCGTGAGGTCTACATTTTTTGCGAAATGAAAAATAACAGCGATTTTGGTCGGCGTTTTCTTCGTGATGGTAGAATTAATGGATATTGGTTGATTACTTTTTACAAAAGAGGAGAAGAAATAAAAACGGTAACACTCGCGAAATTTTAAACACTTTTCTTAAATACGATTTTAATAAAATATAACGGCCAGTTCTCGATAGAAACAGATTTTTGTCCCGATTTATTTGAGCTTCATTAAATAGAAAATTTGTAGCATGCAATATCATTATAACCATTTAATTCGCGTAATATCTGTTACTATTTCAACACTTTGAAGACGGACATGTTTGGATCATTTCTTCTATATAATATTAGTTTATTTATTTACTAGCTGAATCCCGCGGTTTCACCCGCGTCTAAAAAGTAAAAAAAATACATATATAAACATACATCGGTCTAGCTGTTTAGAAGATTACCTCAGCCAAGCAGACAGACAGAACACGTGAAGTCTTTTTTCATGATTTATTATCGGTTTATTTAAATAAAATAAACAATGAATGTATCGCAAAAAAATCTTGACTTCGAACCTGGGCTATAACGTAACAGAATATACCAATGGGCTATCGGTGCTTTAAATCTAGGGCATATCGAATACTACAAATTTATAGTTCTTTGCAAAAACTTGTTCATCGACATTTCAGGTGTCGACCAATATCTAGACTTCACGCTTCACCGCCTGTGTTGCTAGGCATTCTGAGCACACGATTTTAATACCTATGGTATATTAGAATACAGGGCAAAATCCTCTAAATGATTTCAAACTCAATTTAACATAGCTTGATTTTGTGCATAATTCTTTTGACATTTATGTCGACGTTTGACGAGTGTCCTTTAGTGTTGTTTTATATCTATTCCGGTTATTTGATTTATGTTTTCGTGTTTATTTAATACGAATGATATGTGGACGAGTATAGAAAGGTCATTCGGAATGGTCCATTATAGTTTCATCCTAAAATTCTACTACCCTATACTTGAAGACTGTTTTTCAAGTAGCCTTTTTTGCTTGATGAAACCTTCAAATGGTACTCGACGCCTTGGGAGTGACGCCGGGTTATGTGGGATATTACGACGGTATGCGACCACACACCGCCGTTCTCCCTGAGGTCGCTGGCGGGACGGTTCGAGCTCTCACTCTTGCCGCCCGCAACCCCGGAAGCCCTCTTTTGTTCGCATCTTACGACAGGCAGGGGATATAGTCCTATCTGGTCCCGGAACTACAGGGACTTTTCAAGCAGCCTAGTGGCATGACTTCCGGCCTCTTAGAGGTTCGCATTCAAAATCTCGGATGTATCTGATTTCTAGCAGCAAAGCATGCAGGTTACATGCTTAAGAGTCCTTGAAAATATTGAGCTCCTTTTCTCTCAATCATCTTTAAGCAGCTTAGCTTAGCTTAAAATCATGTTCTTCAGTCCATTCGTCACCTTAAAAAATACACCCAAATTTCAAAAATAGGAGTACCTAAGCTCCCCCAAATTAAGTACATCCGTCACTTTGTATGAAGAAGCAAAATTGATGAAATTTTCCCCAATATAAGTTTGAAAAGCCAAAACGAATCAAGCCACGGAAAAATCTAGTTTATTACGAAGTGATTTGTATGATAGACACGTTTACATCTAAAAGATTCAGTTAAAAGAATTCGTTTAGTTGGTCGTTCGTGATCCGAGTACGCAACAGTACTGATTGGGTCAAAAAATTTGGGCCCAAAGCCGCTGTATTCAGAGCCTTTTCAGTAAATGAGGCCACTTGTGTTTTTATTTTGTTGCTGGAATAGAATTCGGAAGGCGAAAGGTCTTTTTGACGAAGTAATCAAGTTTACTCCTATGATTTGCGATTAAATTGGAGAAAATTGCGATATTACCATGAAAGAAAGAGACAACAAGAAGTGGCATAGGAGTAAATCAGTACCTCATCGTATTCTTGTCACTAGGATACCTGCATTTTTATTGGTTGTCTGTTGTCAACAATAAACGAGGCACGTTTACGAAGTTTTTCAAAAAAAATCTACCTGCAAAATAAATTACGTGTTTCAATGACTGGCAAGCACTGACGTTAAGTAGGCTAAGCTGAGCATACTGGTAGTCGCCTCAATTTGTCCACGTGCCACTTCCTGTTGTATCTTTCTTTCATGGATATCACAAACATACACGTACATAGTGGTACACTCGTATATACTGATCGAATACAGAACGTCATTTTGAAGTCCCGTAAAAAGAAAAAAATCCCAAAATATCTTCTAATTATTTATAACGTCATATCCATTAATTTGTGCGTTTTATTCCTAAAATATGTCTACCTACTTATTTCTTTTCATCAAAAAAATACTGTTTTAGATTTTACCTGTACCTATTTACATTTTCGCTGTAATTATTGTAAATAAATAATTTCGAATTGTATGATTTATCTTGTACTTCAAATACGTAGACAAAACCGCGGGAGCATCTAGTCCAGAAATATCAGAAGACAGCTTTAATTAATAATTTAAGCCTGACGGAAAGTTTCGGTTGAATTTGTTAAAATCTGTCACGGTAAATAATTTCAGATAATTTAAATGTCGGGACTAACGCTGATTGATTTATAACTTTAAAGGATCGGTGAGTTTGAGACGCCTCGGAATTGATAGCTAAAGATTGAAATTTGAAACTTGAACGTAAGTTACAGGATTTTGTTTAACAAAGTTTTTAATGTAGGTAGACGGAGTTGACTATTTTCTATCAGGTATCCCGTCTGCTTAATCGTTAAGTTAACAATATAAAAAATAAGGTTTCGTATACACGTATATATTTAAAGGTGGTAGAACTCTTTGTAGTTCGCCTCGGGCGGCCCCACCGCCACACCTATTTCTGCCTTATAATAGCTGTGTTAAGCACTGCTGTGTTCTGGC
>DWPV01007715.1:0-10515 GCA_018251915.1 Urbanus proteus proteus
TAATTTCAGGAAAATTTTTTTGAAATTCCATGTGAATTGTGGAAAAGAATGCAGAATAATACTTATTGACACAAGACTCATTGTTTAAAATTGGCAACTTATTGAGAAGATTTTTGTTATATTTTGTTAGACGATGACTTGTAACTGGTCTATAGGTCTTCCTGGACTTCCTGGTCTACCTGGTCTACATGGTCTTCCTGGACTCCCTGGTCTACCTGAACCACCTGGTCCTCTTGGTCTACTTGGTCCTCCAGGTCTTCCTGGTCCTCTCGGTCTACCTGGTCTTCCAGGTCTATTTGGTCTTCCAGGTCTTCCTGGACTTCCTGGTCTTCTTGGTCCTCCAGGTCTACCTGGTCTTCCTGGTCTTCCTGGTCTACCTGGTCCTCCAGGTCTTCCTGGGCTTCCTGGTCTACCTGGTCTTCCTGGACTTCCTGGTCTACTTGGTCATGTTATCCACCTACAGCATTTTATTAAGTTTAATATTTTTAATTAGGATATAATTAAATTAGCTTTTGTTTTACTTTTTCTTATATGATCACTTTTGTTTTCAGCCTGTCAAATCAAAATGATAAAAAGTGGCCACCGTTCAGGCGGAATTAAACCAGACTACAAATCGACACTATGTCACAGGAAGTTAGATGCCAGATCATATCTATGGAAATCCGTTCAACTTATACTTTATGATCTGACGAATACCAAAATAGAAATAAATCATACGCATTTATATGGCATTTTTAATATTCATATGATAAGCTAGTATGTAATAATTATAAATAGAACAATTATACTCGTACCATCATCAAAGAAACTGCTGTCTTTTAACTTTATTTTCGTACAAAATGCACATACTGATATTTAAGAAATTAAAATTATGACAACGATATTTATTGTTCATAGTGAGCTGAATAATTGGCACTATACTATCTTTCTTCTTGGATCTTCTATTATTCCTAGATAAGTATTGAGAAAAATACCATTACTGGTTAATTAATATGTGACCCAATCACTCGAAACTTTCTTATTCAGGACATTATGCAAGAGCTAGTTCACCTTACTCTAATATGCATAATGGAATATTATCATCACACCGTGCCAATTATATTGATTTACCTGTATGTGTTTTAGCGCAAGCCTAATTGGTTATTACACTTTTTATAACATGGAACTCGCATGCAGTCCACGAATTATGTGTCCACTGTCATCCGAAACCGTCTGTAATGGACCCCAAGTAGGATGTATTTTCTGAGATAAGCCACAATCGATAAAGGGTTATACCACGTCTACACTTATTTACTGAACAAATAAAATGAAAAACATCATATTCAAATTGTTTATTATTTGTTAGATACGGGGAACAAACATTTATTAAAAAGCAACAATTTTAATATTTTTGTAAATATATTCTTCGTTTGACTCGTTCTGCCCATTCATTGTCACCCGTAATTTAGCACTGAAAACAGTAAATAAAGGTCAATACGTTTTCTTAACAAATAAGAAAGAGGCGACAAATATTTCGAGACATAGGCAAAACGCATCTAAAAATTAGGAAATGCGACTTGTGATATAGTCTGCCTTTTATTCAGAAAATTGTTTAAGTTTCGGTGTAAAAATTCAAAACACTGAGTTTATTGATAATATTCTGTGGTCTGGATGCTCAACCAGTCCTCAGGCCGTTTGCCCATTTCTGGTCTCAACCCTCCAAAAGGGGACGTGTGTTTTGCAGTGGGACAGTAATAGTTTGACGACCATACTTCGTTGTGGTCTCCTCGTCATTCATAATTTAACGGACCTAGTCATGTCGAAGATTTTTGTATTGGCTCAACTCATATTCAACATATTTATGACTTACTAATAAGCAAAATATATCTATAATACTTACTTTACCGAGAATAATTGACATTAAATTCTGAAAGTAAATAAGTAACTTAAAATAATAATTATTTTTAGTAATAAAGTATACAAGCTAAAACATCATCTAAAAATAACGAGATACAATCTCATACAGTGATGCAGATGCATATTTCCTGCATAATTATATGTATAAACTCATGTTCAGTAGTCTCATTATACGTATTTATTTCTTACGAAAGTTTGGATGGGTCTTTTTACTCAATCAAGCTTGAAAAGCTATACAAATTTTTAAAAGCGCTTGAAACTGCATGAATCCCCATGAAATATAAAAACAATTACAGTCAACAGTAGGGCTAAACAATGTCTTCTAGTTAATAGGTAATAGATTTTTTAAGCATAGATTACGCAGCAAAAACCATTTACTATCAGGAATATCACTACTTTACATTTATGAAACTTACGCAATTTTTATATCCTTTATCTGGAGGATTATAATCTTCTGGTTTAACAAAATCGATTTGAGTGTCCCAATTCATCTCTAGATTTTTAGGAGCTTTAGGATAATATAATATCACTGCAAAATATTCAATTAATGTATTACCAATCACCAATAGAAGTTTTGAAAATTTAACTCTTCATTTGTTTTCTGAAATGGTGAGTTGAGTGGGTGCCTTGGGGGCACTTGAAAATGCAAACATCAATATAGACATATTTTCTTTGGAAAATAGTATTCGAAGTCTGTTGTTAAATATCAAACTTGACTAACTCCACTTTCTAAAATGATAGAAATTGTATCGTTCCCCAGAATGGAGTTAACCAGGTTTGTTATTTAACGGAAATGTAATCAAAGTAAATAATTTCAAAAAGATACGAAGTCACGATCATTTGTGATTATAAACATTAAAAAAATATTTTTAAATCTTACCAGTTCCATAAACAAGATCTGAGAATAGTATGAAGTATAAAAGAAACATTAACAGTGTTTTATTTTCCATTTTTGTTTTCCTTATCTGTTGGCACACCTTATTAAAACTAAAGCGATGGTAACAAATTGCAAAAGTATGAAAATACTCTATAATATGTGTCTCTCTCATTTAGACTCGAAGTGTGTTCGAATTCTCTCTAATTATCGTGAGACATTTATTACCTACAATGGTCTAATTGTATGGAATTTCTTTTAAGTGTAGAATACACGTGGAACCGTTTTTAAATTAGTCGTGAAATATATTTTTATTATACTTATTATTGCTTTATAATAAATTGAAAGATTTTATAACAAAAACGTGATTTATGTTTTCTTATCAATACTAATTTATGGGAATATAGTTTAAGATACGACTGCAAAATTTTACGTTCTTAAATCTTCATTATTTTTAGAGACAAATTCTAATATAGGAGTAGGTCGGATTACTTATAAAAAATAGCAATTAAATATAAATGCTGCCTGTATTTTTTCTACGCTTTATTTAAGTAATTTCAGTATTTTTTAAAATGAAATTATAAAAAAACATAATATATTCATTCATAAAGAATATTGAATACCTTTTAATTTAAAAGTTATCAGAAATCACACAGTTGGTCTTGTATAATTAAGAAAATTTAACAAAAAGTATTCCAACTATATCATTACAATAAAAGCATAGAAACCTAAGGTAATAAAATTTATCACGACAAATAAAACATATTTTATATACTTTTCGTGTATAAATATAACGTAAACATACATATACGCTATTTTTATAATTTTACCCGATACGATAAAAGTATAAAATATATATTACAAAAATTATCAATAATGAAACACAAAACATTCTTGTTTTTACTACTTCTCTTTGGACTACTACTTAATATTGTACATGGACACCGTAAGTCAGTAATATAATACTTATACTTATTTTATTTTAAGTAATATTATTACATACAAGCTTATATATTATAGTTCTAATAATATTCTAATTCGTATGTATGTGAAAATAGACTTCCCGGCTTTCAAAACTTTCGATGCAAAACTAGATTCTTGCCATTGAGATAATAAGTATAGTATCTTAAGGATAGATAAATAAGGCATCCTCCACCTGATTAAACTGAAACTTTTGTATACAAGTTCGGTTTACATTAGTGACGACATCCAATATGGTTGAAGCTGCAAGATGGCGGAAATATATTTTTATGTACCTCATATAAAAGGGTTTTAAGAAGAATACGAAAGAAAAAAACAAACTGACGTCTGTAAAAAAATCATCATCGTTGCATAAATTGGGAGATTTTAAAAACATACATACTTTAGTTCCCCGTTATAGCAATATATTAACCATTCAATCTATTATCCATTTTATCCATTAAACATATGGATACTTAACCAAGTTGTTGAAATTATTACTTGTTAGTTGTTTTAGTTTAAGAAATATCAGTACTCATTGTACTCGTATATTGCAGCTACGCAAAGTGAATCAGGTCAACCACACAACGAAAATGAAAATAAGAACACTCAAATTGTAAATATCACTGAAGAACCCAGTTGCGGATTATTTGTAAGCATTTATTAAATTTAAAACCATCTATAGTCTACAGTCATCTCCTAATAAAATAAAGTTTCTTCAAGACCTTTTTTTTTCATATGTATGTGAGTAACAAAAGACGCAGTCAATCCTATGGTATTCCCGGAGCTCTATGATATGGGGCTCTTCAAAAAAGGTGCAAAAAGAGCTCTCCTTCAAAGCCGATGCATTGGCGATACCTCTGGTGTTGCAAATGTTCATAGGCGACGGTAACCACTTACATCAGGTGGCCTGTCTGCCCTATTGCTAGGTTATAATATAAAAAAGTGGCTACAGCCGCCCATGGATTTCTGTAATCAACACAATGTGAGAAAAATGATGATTGGTCATACATGAGTTGCTACGCCTACATAGAGCTTCAAATAAGTAGTCTCCCTTACCATACGCTCACCGACGCAGACGTCTTAATAAGTAGCATAGTTAAATCATTGATTGTCGCAGACATTTAACTCAAGCTAACGACTGATTACACTTTTTTCAGCTGCCTATTCTCAATCTGCTTCTACCTATCGGGGTAAGAATTAAAACATTATTGTATTGACGAATCACTTCCTTATATCAAATTAAGTATATTTATATTAATGATTAATATAATAAAAATGTTATAAATATAGCTTTTAAATTATGTAAACTTATTTAAATTGTTTGCAGTGCCTGTAATGAATAGACCATACTACGAAAAAATTGAATTGGAGCGCTTCTCAACTAATGAAAACTACGAAAATACATTAAACATTTGTAAATAAATTAAAAAAAACATAAACAATATGCATATTACAATGAATATAAATAAAACGAAAAATTATAATAATCGTTATGATATTCATTTTAGCCAATCTGAACCTGCATTTCTTAGAGTTCGAACCTGGAGTTAGAACCTTGGCTTCGGACAGAATTAGACCTTCGGTCGAACACTGATAATAACCAAAATTGACAATAAATAAGATTGGAGGTCATGACCATGCGTTACTTCATCTAAGTACACAAAATTATACGTTTGGTGTATGTACATAAGTACCTATGTATCGATAACTAAAGTTACAAACCTTTTGGTTTGATCTGGTGGAAGGTATTATTTCATTTATTTTTAAACTTTTTTCATATATTTTTACAAACTTTTCATGTACTTACTTTAGGTATTTGACACATAATTCACCTTTGTTTAATTTATTACTTTAAAACAAAATTATGAGAACATACGAGAGACAAAAAATTAAATTAATATACTTATAAATATTCTAAGGTATTGTTTTTGGTATTTAATAAAACCATGATATCAGACATGCGTATTTTTATTTTTATCCTTTACCAAGAATTGGTTTTTATTTTTAATATATTTATAATATTTGCAAAACTCACGGCTTCACACTCGTTAAATTACTTATAAACCTTCCTCTATAATCACTCTATGTATTAAAAAAAAACCGCATCAAAATCTGTTGCGCAGTTTTAAAGATCATTGCATACATAGGGACAGTCAGCGGAAAGTGATTTTGATTTATACAATGAAACTAGCTGATCCCCGCGGTTTCACCCGCGTTAAAGAAGTAAAAAGGCATACATATTTAACCGTAAGTGATACTTGGTTGTCCTGCGACGGCGCGCGCATGTAGCGCTGTTGGTAATGGATTTTTCAAAAACTAAAGTATGTTACGCATTAGATATTCAGCGATCTTACAGTGAAAGTCCCGTCATAATCGGTCCAGCCGTTTCATATGCATTGAGTAAAAAAATGATATTTCGAAATCACAAACAGACACTTCAATTTTATTTATTTGTATAGATTTCTGCCTGCAATAGTTCATAGTGAACTTCAAAGAACATGCACTGGAATATTGTATCCTTTATCTTTATTTGTCTGTTTTTGATTTTTAAAGATGAAAATTTATGCAGTAAATCCCGCTGAGATTTATCCCAAAATAAAAAAGGATTTAGGTCAAGGCTAAGTGCGGATTGGTAGACTTCGTGTACCTTTGGGAATTTCATCAAGACCTATGAAATAGATTTTTTGCGACGTTTACCCAAAGCTTTAGCAGTGATAAAGAATGTCAACCTTGAAAAATTAGGAGAGTGATTTTTTTTATACGATCGCAGTAGGAAACAACCATGCAGTTCACCTGACGGTAAGTGGCCACTACTGCCCATGGATATCGGTAATCAACCCCAGATAAGATCAAGGTCCTACCTGAGGTTAATCACAGATGCGTTGCTACCCCTGCAGACTGAGCTGGAACGCCTCGGATAAATATGTCTTCTATTCTGTCTCTTCTTCTACCTTTAAAACTCTAACCTATCTCTTTTTATAACACAGAATAATCGTGCATTCCACTTTATAAGTACTGCCATGGGTATAATCAACTCGAGAGAGGATTGCAGTTGTACATTCAGCGCAAATGGTTTGTTGCCTCTAAGGACTAACTTGGTAAGAGAAGAGAGACTTTTTAAAGAAGAAATACAAAGAAGATTTCCTTAGAGAAGTCTCACTAGCTTACCATGCTTTACAAACTTATACATAACAACGCTTTTCAATTCTGTTATAAGGCAGAAATAGGATTGGGGATATTGCCTTCAGAGTCAAATCTTGCAGAGCTTGCAGAGCAACCACTTTCAAATACTATCTTTACACTTAGCTACATAACCCACGTTGAATGTTAATGGATATAATTGACGTACCGCGGTTTTATTTAGATCGTGCGTTAATTGCTTGCGTTCAATTGTCCCTAATTGACCCCTCAAATCCACCGGCCCTGCACTCTATATTTGCATATCCGCACTGAATTGATTCTATTGTTAGTAACATTGATTGTTTAATTTAGATTTTTAATAGCTTGCACATGGGAATGATGATGGAGAATAGTTATGTAAGGTATTTATGGAAGTATTTATTCTCTGCTAAGGGAGTTCGGTCAAAAAACTGTTAAGTTTTTATGTATGCGAAAGGATACTCCCATTTGACTAATCGTCGAAGTTTCTAAACTACTAAAGCTGAAATAACAATAGATTCATAGGGCCATTGCGCTCAGAGGACTTCGATTCGGTTCCGATAGAGATACCGGAGCCCTGTATGAAGCGTTGAAGAGGAATATGGAACTGGGAATATTTCTATACATCCCGGTAAAAGAACACCAAGGAACGAGGTACCTTTTGATGAAATAAAAAAAATAGGGCTTCGTTTTTTTTATTTTACTCGTAAGTGTTAAAGTATGATAGGGGTGGAATGTTTGTATTATAGTCTAAGCGTACAAAGTCGCGGATATTAGCTAGTTTACTACAACTACAATGTTTGCCTCAAGTCATTATAATTTTATTATTTCCGAAACTGCAATTTCATGCGCGGGAAGAAAATAGAACACGTATTTACACAATAAAAGGACGGTTTTAGACACATCTCTCCTGCAACGGGACTTGGTGCCAAATCTTGAAATACTATTTCTGATTTCTGCCGATTTTAGTAACATTAATATTTATTTTCAAACATGGTTACCCTCGCGGCTGCATCCCCGTGCACGGCTAGTTGATATGTAGATGTAACAATGTAGTCATTGTTGTAATGTAAAGATACAAATGTGTTTCCCGATACATATAATCTGGAATTATTCAAGTCAAGGGTGAATAGGCTTCATCTAGGCAAACGTTCTACATCCCAGGCTACATCTTACTTAACGTCAGGTAAGATTAGCCAAACGTAAGCCTATTAAAAGTTAAAAAAATAATAATAAGGTAGTTGCAAATTAAATACAAAGACTTCTACCTATCTAGTTATTTGAGCATTTGATGGCAGTACTGTCACCACATCTTCACAGTTTCACACTGTAGTGTTCCGTCATCTGTGACTGCATTTTTTCCAACTGTAGTGATATACGCTCATGAGGGAAAATATATCACTTCTCATTAGATATGCTTGATTTACTGCTTTTATTACTTGCGGAGAAAACTTCAGTAAAACTCAAGGGTTATTCACGTCTGCTGTCTGCATAAAAAAACCTTTAAGTACATTTCTACAATGAAGACCTTTTTGTGGATGCTAGCTGACGTAATTCTTAGTCCTCGGAAGTGGCAACATATTTGTGATCGGCATCAACCAGATCTTTGGTTTTATATGAAGTTGGTTACAGATTAGAGACGTTCATGGGTGACATTTGAAACTAAACATCAGGTAGGCTGCATGCTCGTTTCCTACTTTTTATAATACAAAAGTAGCAAAGTATAAGTGTAAGTAAGTGGCCACTGCTGCTCTTCGACATTTGTAAACAATCCCAGATAAGAAAAGAGTCATACTTGAGGTTGGTCAGAAATGCGTTACTATCTCTGCGGACTAAGTAGGTCTCCCTTACCGCACCCTTTAAGCCAGAACACAGTAGCGTTAACATTGCTGTTACTAGGTAGAAATAGGTGGTGGTGCAGTTGGAGTCGAACCAGGGTTCTACCACCTTCAGAATTGAAAGCAAGTACCAGCTTCACAGATTCAAAGCTGGCCTGCTGGTATTAGCGAGTTATTTGCGCGCGATGACGCACGCGCCGGTCAAAGCTCCTGACGTCCATCCGTCAAGCTAGGCAGCGGATATGATACATGGCGCAATAAATCTACGAGATTAGCTTGCTAGCTTCTTATAGATTCACAGGTTGGGTTAATTTAGTAATGAGATAGAATGAACATAAAATCTATTGAGTGCTAGTCGAACTATGATTGATTGCCAGGCGCACGGCTTAAACTGAAGAATATGATACATTTATTTATTTTCCTTAATCAGAAAAAAAGTTTGTTTGAATTCAAATATTGTAAAAAATTAATAAGCTTAAGATTTATTAACGTTTTGTTCCTGCTTTCGTCCTGAACGGAATTTACAACAAATCTGTGGCTGCCGCAAGGTAACGTAAATTATGACATAGATTAAGCTAATTTAAAAAATAGAATCCAAACTACCATTGGCTAGATTGTTCGAAAGCTATATGCGGTAGTAACCATTTAAGCTGGAGAAATACATATACAAACATAGAAAGTAATTAGCGATATTTCAGCAAATTGTGAAAGAGCGTTGACTGACATGAACAAGGGCAGGCCTTGGACGGAGTTATTCTAATCAGGATAATATTAGTGGTGATGGTAGCAGGTGAAAGTACTGGACACCTTCCAACTACGTCCATACGCCATTACACATTATATATTACTATTTTCGTCCAAAAATATGATAGTTTCGAGAGCGGCGTAGTCAACGCCAAAACAGTTACTTAGTAGGTAATGTGTGTTAGTATTTAAAGTGACAGAAACTAAGCTGCTAAATAATAACATGTAATTGTTTTTTTATAAAAACGTGTAAATGTCTAATGTTTGTAAATCAGGTGTATAGCAACATTTTGCACCAAAACAATAGGAATAATGCATAGATAGATAAATAAAATTGGAGTGTCTGTTTGGGATTTTTATTTGATTTACTAATGAATATAAAAGTATACACGATACCTGTAACCAAAATGCATTTTTTGTCTGTCTGTCTGTTTGGCTAAGGTAATCTTCTACACGGCTGGACCGATTTTGACACAACTTTCACTGGAAGATAGCTGAAGATCTAAGGCGTAACATAGGCTCCTATAATTTATGAAAAAAACATTAGCGCGCGCTCGACGCGCAAGCGGGTATCAGCTAGTATCGTTAATAATGTAACACAATTCAATTATTTTATAATTTTGCGCGTTATATAAGCGAGTTTTTTCATTCTTTTGAGTTGTAACGCAATTTTACAGGCTGATTTATGGCTAGAAAGTGTAATCATAAAACATAGAAAGGGATCATTTAAAAAACGAGTACCAATTTATATGCTAGCATTTACAAAATTACTTTCAAGTTGCCGATATGTCAAGCGTAACTAACCACGGCCTTTTCAACATGCACCCTACACGCATACCTCGAAACCAATTACTGCCCTTATGTTTGATAGTAAGGGTGCCTTTATACCAATAGCTAGGCGTTTTGGCGAGAGAGGCTGTTAGATATTCTAACTAGTATTTTTGTAGACACCTGTTGTTGTATGTTTTATTGGAGTAACTTCTAGTAATTATCTTAACTCTACAACATAGTACAGAAAAAATAGACCAAATATATAATACA
>DWPV01007716.1:0-10515 GCA_018251915.1 Urbanus proteus proteus
CGGCATTGTTCGGCATTGTTCAAACATTTGACACGGATTGGCCACTAACCCGTATCCCCTCTACCAACACGCATTGGAGCTGCGTAGTGGAGTATGCTCCAAGCTTGTCAGTTGTGGGAGAAGACCCGTGCCCAGCAGTGGGACATAAAAAGGGTTGCGGCAAATGTTCAATTACCATCAGATGGGCAGCAGTCTTGACTGCTACTTTATATTAAAAATGTTTGCATGTATTTTCACCTGGATTTACGAAATAACTGTAACGTATAAATTAAACAAAAATGTTAAATTTCCATTGAAGCGTAAATATCAAAGCAAGCGTGTTGCTTATTAATTTTATTAACTTATATCACGAAATATTTTCATGATTAATTATAATCAATTTCTGCGTAATCAGTGCCAAAAGATTTAAAAAAGCAAAATGTTATGACATTAAGGGAAATTTGATTTAAATATTACTTATTATTATTGAATATTTTATCATTTCATATTCTTTGATTTTTCGAAATGTTGTGAGTATTTGATTATCACTTAATTTAACGGCGAAGGAAAACATCGCACCTGACCTGGCATACCTGAGAATTTAAAAAAAATAGGTTCGTAAAGGTTTGTTTGTTTTTTTTGATGACGAAAGGGAAACCTTCAAAAGGTACACGACGCTTTGGGAGCGACGCCGGGTTATGTGGGATTTTTACCGCACTAACGGTGGCCGGACGATGGCCGTCCTCAACGCTCGACAGTGGAGGACTCCGGGAACTCCATTGGAGCTTCACCGAAGTCCTACAAGTGCGATGGCCCCTTCAGCCTCTCTGACCCGGTGAGCATTTGCTCAAACTACATCAGCTGGTGTTTACGACGCTATGCGGCTACACTCGCCGCCGTCCTTCCCGGGGTAGCTAGCCGGATGGTTCGAACTCCCACTCTTACCGCGCGCCCCCCGGAAGCCCTCTTTTAGCCGCTTCTTACGACAGGCAAGGGATACCGTACCCCTATTCTGGTCCCGGAACTCCAAGACATCGTAAAGGTCTACCAACTCGCACTTGACCAGCGTGGTAGACTGGCATAAATTCTCAATCTAAGTGGAGACCCGTGCTCAGCAGTGAGACAACAATGGCTTGACGACGAAGACGGCAAAGGAAAAGATAAAGTCCGCATTATTTTTACCACTCTACATATAAAAATGTAAATATAGATTAGATAAAAATAGTACCTTGTACCTAAGGGCAGTCAATAATGAAAGTTTTTCTGTCCTTTGTATTCGTCTATTAACAAAAAGCTCGAGCTTTCAAAAGCTCGACGTACCTGCAAATCAATAACTTCTGCGTTCGACCTCTACGTTTTAATTTGCCCGTTTCTTGTTTATCCATAAACAGTAATCACTGACATATATTTTAATAGATTACGCCTTTATCGTAATTTGTCTGAAAACGAAACGTGTCACTTTTTCAGTTTAATTTCTGCAAGAACACCTTTAATTATAATTTAAAACACCATATAATAATACAATATAATTTTAAAACTAATTTACTTACAGATAAAAGCAAATTATGATTACCATCACTTCGGACAACCTTTATTGTATTTTTACAATTAAATATAGCACAATTATGTGTTACTCTTGATTTCGGTCGGTGGATCGAAGGTCATTCCGCCTCCTCCATTTTGGCACGCTAAGTACTCGTATAGGTACTCGTATGCAGTTGCGGGATTTATCTAGATATATGTCTGTGATCGTAATAGACTAGTGGCTATAAACTTGGCATCCCAATCAGGAGGTTCAAGTCAGTGTTGCCAATTCAGCGAATTTGTCGCTAGAAATGACTGCTTTTGATAGTGGCTTAGCGATCAAAAAAAAATTTTGTCGCTAGACAAGATTTAACGACTTTTCTAGCGACTTTTGGAGTACAAAAATAGGGGTTTAAAGGCAAGATTTTAAAAAATTAAAATCCCTAATTAGCCTAAGTGACCTTTTTTTGTGTTTTGCCGCAGTCAAATTTTGTTCCGGTAAAAAAATTAACATATTATGATCGAGCGACCGTTTTTTTTCACCGTCAAATTCCAAATTTAGCAAATTCTAGCGACTTTTCGTGTCGAGTGTAACTTGTGATTTTTGGAGTTGGCAACACTGGTCACACAATATAAATTACCTATATTATCACCGTGTTCGACACAGGCAATGTTTATTCTTAATAATATTTAAATCCTGGATAATCCTTGATAAAATTATTGTAATATGTACTAATACAATACACCAGGATGTATTATATTAGTAGTAGTAGTATGTAGTAGTAGTTATAAAGAACCGGAAACTAAAGACAATATTATTCACTTATTTTTGCTTCTGTGTTCAAAGTCGCTACAACCCTTCTGTCCCACTATTATACATAGACGTTGTCTACGAAATCCGCTTTTACAAATAAACTTTTGTATTCTCATTTATACAAGGGGTGAGTTTTACAGATTTCACTTAATAAAATTGACAATTCCAGTCTTATCTTCTTTGAACTTTAGTATAGAAATACACCGCAAAGACATACTTAATGAATAATCAACTTTTGAGAGGCAAATTAAATGTCAATCACAGGACGGTTATAGAATGCGTTTAATTATAATGATACTAGGTGATACCCGCGTTTACATCTGCGTACTGCTATATACAATCTAGATCAACACCTAAACTAAAATTATTGTAAACATTTTAGTCATTCATTCTGCTTGTCTCCTAATAGCGCCGGATCGCTACCCAGCTACGGATCTTTTATTATCACAGGGATTATTGCCGACTGGCTGAGTCTAGCTAATTACTATATGGATACAGGGTTCTCAGTACTCATCACTATATCATATAAAACAAAGTCGCTTTCGGCGGAAAGACAGGCAGCGGTCTGTCCCTATGGATGCTTAGATTTTTAAAACTACGCAACAGATTTTGATGCGGTTTTTTTAATAGATAGAGTAATTCAAGAGGAAGGTTTATATGTAATTTAAGGCGTGCGAAAGCGCGGGCAAAAATACCTAAATAAATTTCTGTATCTGTTTCATATAAAAAATAATAATCTAACGTCCTTCTTGTATCATAGTTTGTTTTTTCTCATTACAGTAGTCATTTTTTATTTTCATTCACAGACGCAGACATTAAAAAACTATACCACTAGTATGAATGTATTCTAGGCGCCAACAGTATTTGATTGGTTATACCGCTTCTCGATACCGCAAACAAGTTCCTTTGTACAGTGGAAATGATTTCTTAAAGAAATGCGATCAAATAAAAATTTAGTACTTAAATTATTAAAACGTATTAAACTTGATACTGCAAGTACAATTATATTAATTAAAATCATAAAAAACCCGACTGCTTATAACCTCCTTTTTCAGTTTTCAAGCACTATAAAAATTATATAGCTTATGTCACTATTGACATTATTTTACACTATACATACACATAAAGAATAAAATAAAGCTGTTTATAAATTGGCCCTGAATATGATGGTAATACAATTTGTTTAGTTATGTAATTTATTTTTGTTATAGTGTACGGTTCGGCTATAGCTTTAATTAATAAATTCCTATGGTTGTTCGATGCTGTGTTGCAATAGTTTTGAAAATAAATTACCACTTTTTGCTTACAACTTTCAAAATATTTGTTGGAGTTCCTATTAACTCAGGTTCATATAAGAATACATTTGGTTTTAAGGATTTTTTCAGCATTTTTATAGACGCTTATTACATCTGGAGATGCAAATAATAGCCCTCCTTTTTACCCGAGTTTATTGACAGATACACAATTTCTAAGCTTTCCAAACATTAAGAACAATATAATTTCGTTTCAATTTTACAGACAACAAAGCTTGCAATATATTCTATTACACATTCGAATTAATAATCCTGATCAAGAACTTCAGGCACACGTACAGATATATTAGTTTGTTGTTCAATCATAAGAACAAGAGATATAAGAATATCTCTCTGTTGAAACGTTAATGTCTGAAATATATTTGTTTGATGAAGGAGCAGTTAATGTATTGATTTCACCTAGGGGTAGGTATACAATTACCTTTCCCATTATTTTTAAACTGGGAATGTGCAAGCAGTTATAATAGGCCTAGCAGATGGGTTGTAATTGTGCCCTCCTGTCGCCTAGTACCAATACAAAGACATCAACAACAAGTACATACGCGGCTAATATACTTCTGATATAATGCGCTGGGTTACACTCGTACACACATACATATAATATATATTAATACTGATATTATGTTAATACAACATAGGGCTGGTTCAACCTGATTGCCTGATTTCATCCCATCCTCAGATGCGGATGCTTCTACTGATCACTCAGAATATCTGGGACGCATCCCTCGTGGCCTCCAGCCTCCCCTACAGCCACCCCGTGCCTCATCTGATAAAACTAAGACTGTGTCTGCTCACAGTGATACTGATAACTGATTCTGATTCTGATGCTGATACTACTTCACATATTTATTCTCATACTGATTCAAATACTGATTCTGATACTGATTCTGCTACGATTCACAAATTGACCGACACATCAGTTATTTACCAACCGATTATATCACACAACGACATAAATCAGATAATATGCACTTGCATCAAATGTAAAAATAAACTTACAGTTTTACTATGATTATATTACCATACGATTGACAATTGACCATTGATTGACAACACTCTAAATTATTTCTTCCTCCTGATCACTAGTAAAGTGCCAGTATCGGTTTTTCATACATAAATACTTCGCATTCGCGACAGATGTCACTCGTAATATACATAGATAGTGGTCTGGTGTAAGTGACTAAGTGAACCACAAAACTAAGGAATTCAACCTTATATTATCCTCAGGAATAATAACCAGTGTCGGCTTTAGGGGGAGAGCGACCCGGGCGGTTGCCGGGTCCCGAGGGGCGCCACAAGCGCCAACGCATACATAGACTGTCCAAAAAACAGAATATTTATGGAGCTTTGAAAAAAAGCTTTGCTAACTCCCTCGGGCCGCACAAATGTTTGACTTGCTCGGGACGTCAAATGGGCGACTTGCCCGGGGCGCCTAGATGGCGAAGGCCTGGTAACAACGCATCTGGAGCTAAACATAGGTAAGACTTCTTACCTGGGATTAATTACAGACGTCAGTGGCCACTTCTATCAAGTGGACGCATGCTCGTTTACTGCTTCTATTTTATTAAACATCTTTATGGAAAACGATAGTACCGTCGACACTTAAAATTTTCCAATGGGAATTTGTTCATTATTAGTTGGAAAGAAATATGTATTCAAACAATATAAATTCTTAATATAACCTTTTTTATTTCTTTTTTACACATAATAAAACATTACAACAGATAATTTCCAACACATTAAATGCGTACGTAACTCGTTGCACGTCTAACGCGCCTTATTGTGATGTATCCCGATAATTTTGATAAAATGTACTTGATTTAGTATATAAAATTAAAGAAAATCAATATATATTAGGTATTAGTTGACGTAACACGTTACACGCATGATAAAATACAGAGGTCCTCAAATAAGAAAATATGCAAAGAAAATTGAGTAAAGTAGTCAGTACCAAGTTTAGTAATATTATCATCATATTGTATTAAACATAATTTTAAAATATTATATTACAACATTGAAATTTCATACTATAAATTTAGTGTTAATAAACATAGTAGATAAATGGGATAACTCTGAACTGTTACTGATAAATATAAGAGAGCAATTTACACTGGGACTTAAGCGTCAATTAGAACTGATAATATAAATCTTATAGAAAATTAGATGTATTAGTTCGGTTTGAGTAACTAAAAGTTGATGAAACATTACTAAAACGCACGCATAATTTATTTTTGTAGAAAAACGAGATTTTGGACATAGAAAACATTTTAAAATTGATAGTCAGTAACATCTTGTTAACTTAAATTCAAGAACAGTATTCTCTCAAAGTTATCCCATTTAACATAACGTAAATCAAACTTTGAAGAACACTTTGTTACATAAGTAGTAACTCCTGTAAAAAGAACCATTACACATATTTCAGATCTATTTAACATGACTACATTTCATTTGACTTCAAAAATGATTTACTTCATAATAAGCTACAAGATTTGAAACTCGGTAACTATGAAGCGCTTGAATATACAATTCAATTGTTATAAAAAATAAAATATAACGCATTTAGCGGATATTAAATTTATATACACATATTTTAGGGCAATAGATACTAACTGACGTTTGTTTACAATTGTAAAGATGTAACAAATGAAACCTAAATATTTGGTACCAAAACGTAATTTATACCGCTAACATTTAATTTCAATTTTTAATGTCTATTGATAAACACGCGTGAAGACAATTCACAATCACAATATATTGTCTTAAAAATAAAAACTCATCAATCTCAAAAGCTCGCAGGGCTTTGTTCCTGTAACGCGGATTTACGTCCCCATAATCCGCCGCTGGGTCCTTACGTCCTGCGTGCGTGTGGTAAAGCAAGACAAGATGCACTGGAAAGAGAAAGAAGGGGAAACCGCTGTCGCCAAACAATCACATAGAAATCACTTTTATTGGTTCTCTGTTGTCAACATTGAATAATATTTACGTGTCGCAAATATAAGATTTACGAGTCTCAATGACTGCCAAGCACTGACGTTAAGTATGCTAAGCTGATCATACTGGCAATTGTCTCAATTCGCCCACGTGCCACTTTCTGTTGTCTCTTTCTTTCATGATAAGATGGTAGAACGTATGAGGACGTAAATCCGCGTGATCGGAGGAAGGCCCTCAATAAATCTCTTTAGTTAAAACCTAACATATTAAACACAACCATGACACAAGATCAATCAATATACAAACATAATAAATTCGGAATTTATTTCGGAATCCCAATGAAACTGTTTTATTATTTCATTAATTTACACATTAATTAATGAAAGATTTTTTTCGTTCATTCTAATAATCTAATAACTAACTTCCTAATTCTGTAGTTAAATATCAAACCTGGTTAACTCCATTCTGGGAAACGATGATATTTATATCATTTTCGAGATTAAAGTTAACTAAGTTTGATCTTGAACTACACAATTTATTTAACCAAACGTACACTTATAGGTATTCATACCAATAAATCTTGTAAGTAACGACATCATTGTTGTGTTCACAGTTCTAAAAACAAAATTGCACTTAAACATTAAGATAGAGCTTGTATTACAATCTAATTAACATTAATCCCTAATTTCTATGACAGGACAACAACATAACGTTTACAACGAAATTAATTACATACAAATAGAATTTCAGCTTCCCAAGTTTAAAACTAAGTATCATATGGTTACAAACGTTCACGTTTTTCTAATAAAATTACCATTATATTGGTTGTGCACATTCATTGATAAAATAACCATAATTAAAATAAACGGTTAACGGTTAAGAGATATGAAGTCGATATCATTCATCGACATATTTTGTTGGATTGTTTAAAAACTACATACCTAATCCTATTTGGTTCATTTAAGATCCTGTGCCTTAACAGTTACATAATAAAAACTCACGAGAAGCACCATCGCCACATGTTTTTGTAATAGTTGTATAAAACTTGCTTTGTTATTAGTGTATATTGTATTTAGGGACAGCATGCTAGTATGTTTATCTTTAACTAGAACTGTATCTTGATTTAAGGAGTCCATATGCAACGGCAACCATTCACAATCAGTTTGTTTATCATTTCTGTAGATAAATATCAAACTGGAATGACTCCATTCTGGAAAACGGTAGGATTTCTATCATTTTTGAGGGTGGAGTTAACCAAGTTTAATATTTAAGAACTGTCCGCACTTGAAATATTCGTATATATCGTATATGGTGTATTCCATATTAAATTTACATATTTTGAAATAAATTCAATTGATACATATCAGTAAATATAACTACAAAACTTTAAGGTTGCCGCGTCAGAGCTTTGATTGGAAAATAATATCTCATTGGTTGTGTATGTAAAGGTTTTTTTCAAAATAACTAATGACATAACAAATGACTCTAACAAAGGACTTAACAAAATATATTCATGAATGTATTACAGATGTATAATAAGAAAAGTAATATTCTATCCTAATGGCCATTTCTAATCCAGTAGAAATGATATTGGATACCTTGATTACAAACAAATCCTTGAATCCTATGACTTCATCAAAACATGGCCCAAAATCTTAGGTCGGAAGAAATATAACTCGAATATCTGTTAGTGAACAGAATGATGGTTCTCACACATTTCCACCTTATGGATCGGTATGTCACTAGCATTACCATTAATCTACAAGCACAATATAAATAAAATAAGGCACCTTAATAAATTCGCTTTACAAGTTTCATATATCTAACAAAATGGAATAACGCATAATAGATAATTATACATTCAATAGTCGATGCTCCTGCATAGTACAAAGAAACAGTGTAGTGGTATAATTATATTTTCAATATTGAAAAATTATTACACGCTCTATGATTTTTGTGCCATATGTTGTAAAAACACAAATCTTTATAACTACATTGTATAAAACAAAGTTGCTTTCCGCTGTCTGTCTCAATATGCGCTTAGAGCTTAGATCTTTACAACGAAGCAAGGGATTTTGAGGCGGTTTTTTATTAGATAGAGTGATTCAAGAAGAAGATTTATATGTATTCCAACGCGCGCGAAGCCGCGATCAAAAGCTAGTTGTGTATAAAAAGAACATGATAGAATAGAATCTTATAAGCTGCTATAACCTACTTACTGTATAATCCACATAATTATATAGAATAGAAAAGTCACTTAGTGTTTATGGTAGATATATCGAAAATTGTTCATGATTCTGTGCTTTTGTCGATATACATAATTCGATTGGGTTCACATCATTATACACCAACACACATACGTTAGTAATCAGAATATATAGCAAAGTAGCAGTGCTTACTTATACCCAGAGACAATTTTAGTACCACAGTAAACACTTAGATGTCTACAGTTCTTAGCCATCAAGATTGTCATCACAACAGTTGTATAACATATAAAAAATGAGTACCATTTTTTATACTTGAGATTTCCGAAAAAGTTTGATCGTCAATTTCATAAATCTTTAATCGCTTTAAGTGTTAGCGTAACTTTTTATGTTATTGTTTACTGTATGTTGTCTTTAATTTCAGACAAAATCAAATTGAAATTTAATTTTTTAAATATTTTAATTAGATATTGAATTGAATAATACACAATTAAACATTGCGCTTTCAATTTAGAAATCCGAATTAGATTTAAATTTAATATAGCAATCCTGATCATATACAACTGCTGCATCGAAGTACAGTCATACCTTGTTAGGTATGCCTATACTTGCCTGACTCGTAGCATAGTTATACTATGTCTAGCTAGACACTGCTACTGCTGTGGACGCTGGTGCTAGAGCCAGTGACGTCATACATTGCTGCTGTTACCGTCATGCCGCTGCTGCTGGTGCCGGTGACATCACTGACTGCTACTGCTGGTGATGCCAGTGACGTGTCTTGCAGCTGCTGCTGGTACCGGTGACGTCACCGACGCTGCTGACTAAGGCAGTGACGTCACTTGGTGTTGCGGGTGGCAGTGACGTCACTGGTAGAGGTCGCTGGTGGAGAGGCGGTTGAGGCTGTCGCTGAGGTCGGGCGAGCGCTCGAGGAAGGCCAGCAGCCCCGACAGCGTCGACACCTCGCCGCTCACCGCCATCTCCTGCTGCTGCTGCGGCAGGGGCTGGGGTTGCTGCTGCTGTTGCTGCAGCGTCTGTTACCGAAACTTGATGTGAGATTTAGGGCGAACGCGAACGAACGATACATATTTGGGGCGCAAAGGAGCTTAATAGTGTCTATTAAATATATAAAATTATGTAGGTTAAATAAACTCGTTTTTGATACAAAATAGTTCAAGAATTTTTCTCATTTATAGCTTAGCATTTATAGCAATTTAATATTTAAAATATTGTTTTTAAAATATTACAATATTTAAATAACAGTTGAAGTTATAAATAACACGCGAATTGCGTGCCTGCGTAAATAAATAAGCAAATGAATGTTCAGTTACCGGTTGCTGCATCACGATGGAGGAGATGAGATCAACGTGCGCGCCGGGAGCCTGCCCCAGCATGTGCATGGGCTGCTGCATGTGCGGGGACGTCTGCATGGGCGCCGCCTGCATGTGCGGGGACGCCTGCATGTGCGGGGACGCTTGCATGTGCGGGGACGCCTGCATGTGCGGGGACGGCGCCTGCATATGCGGGGACGGCGCTTGCATGCTCGGCGATGGCGACTGCATATGCGGGGAGTTCCCTTGCATTATCGGCGACGGGGCCTATAGAACAATCAACAACATTTTTTTTTAGACGCTTTCTACACACAGCCCCACAGTAGGATTTTTTCTTTTTTCCTGTGTTATGGGTGCCATGGACACACAAAGACGAATACACAAACACCCAGACCCAGAACAGAAATTTAAACTCATCATTC
>DWPV01007717.1:0-10514 GCA_018251915.1 Urbanus proteus proteus
GAAGTCGGTTAAAAAGGCAAAGGGCCCTGAGTATCGACCTGCCTAGGGCCTCTTACAGGGTTAATCCGGCTCTGGTCAAAACTGAAAAAAACTAGTTAATAAAGCATAAGATACTGGTCACAATAAAACAAACAAAGTATGACAAAGTAAAACAAGGTAACCTAGTGTATTAATTACACATTTCATAATTAATACAGGAATCTCGGATATCACGGTTATGTACTAAGCGCCTCAGCGGCAATATAATCATAGTCTGCAATATTAAATTACTGGCAGCGAACTGTACAAGGCCAGTAGAAAGACAAATTGGTTCATGGTTATGAATTAAAATGTGCCTCTACTTGGATTACATATGGTCATAAAACACAAGTTTTTGATGAAAGAAAAGACGACCTTCAAAATGGGAGATGTTAACGCAGAAAGATCTCTGAATTTTTCATCAGAAATAAACTAAATTAACAGGAGTTTTGTCCTGTCCATTTAAGGATCAAAAAGTCTGTCCAAGTACTTAACCAGAGTAATTCAGTAAGCGATGAAGGCAACAGTATCCAACAATAAAACCATTTTTTTAAGTAAATTAATAAGTACAAAATGTACTTACCAACTAGTTCCGTAACGTTGTGATCAACTTCCGGTAGCAAATGGAGGAATGTGGTTGACAACAAGACTCCACCACCGAAGGACAACAAGGACATCACTAGCCTATTCTTGGACTTCAATTCCCCGGCTTCATTAGCAGATATCCATTGAAACTTCCTCGCAAGCATCAACGGTACGGTACCACAGATCGTGGAAGCACAGAACAGAACCGCCATGGCGGTTCCCTTGGCCACGAGGACACCCTCACTTTCCTCATCATGGGGTACCACTGCGTCCATGTTTATATTATATTTGACCGGTTAAAGGAATACAGTTGGAGTGGTCTCCGCGGAAGACGCGAGCTCTTTTATACGATAGTGATATCAGCGAAGTGCGCGTGCGCAGGCTTACAACGACGCGCGAATACTATACGATAGCGGGCGCCGGCCGGTTGTTTAAGCCTGCGCATAACGCAAGTGTAAAGTCAAGGCGGCTGTGCCGACTCCTGTCCTACAAAAACTACTTCGTCAATCACTCTTTTTGTTAATATTTCTCAAAGTAAGGCAGCTTATTTAAATTTTGTATCCAAAATATCAAATGGTAAATACTTGGAGCATATTGGCATATTTTCGGTTATCTTAACTTTTATTTCAAGATCATTTTCAAGTAGTAAGTAAAGCTTTGTTATACTTGCTTAAACTTGGCATTGTACAATGTGTACATAGTAAACCTTGGAGTATATTCTTTCGCTAATAGCTACCTAAGTACGCGTGCATAATTCCACATGGTTTTTACTTAGAGGGAAATCCATTTCCATATTTTCTTAAAAGTTTCTACAAATAAGCTATTTAAATAGATTCATTTATAACATTAGAATATAGCAGATGTTTAAAATTATTTAAACACTTTTTACTTTACTGTACTTTACTTTACTTGAACTGACAAAAATTTAACTAAGTATGGTTAAATATTTTTAAAGAAGCTTTTTACTGAAATCATATTTTCATCCGCATTTCTAACCAGCTTTTTGCTTTTATTTAACGTTTTTATCAAAGTTTTTAAAGACACTTACTGTCTTGTCAATTGGCCACTTAAACTTTTTCAAATTAAAAAACCGCAATAACAACTTCGGTTCATAAATGTTAATGCCAACTATAAAATGAAGCGGTATATTTTATATCAGAAAATAAAATTCCGCAGCATGTTTTAAATATGTACTGCGATCGCTAATATATCGAGTTCTTTATAGTTTTTTTTATTTATTTTATCAATAAACTAGACTGAGCAACATAAAAGGCTGGCTGGTTAAAATAGTCTTGTTTTTTTTTCTAGAATAGGTACGTGTCACTAGGTACTCTGTCCTACTCTATAGTGAACATTGCTTGATATGGAACCAACGTTATTTTAACAGAAAAGAAAAATAATTGTGTTGTAGTTGGATACGATGCCATAAAAAATAAGATTTATAAACGATTATTGAGAGTGAATCAAAATTAATTTTATAAATGAATAATTGTTGATAAAAAAGTAAACAAACAACAACAAATCAAATGTACAAGATAAAAAATAATTACACTTATTCAGCACAATACATATTGCGTAAATCTTATCTGTAATCAATAAGACATTTTAGGGTTCTGCAAGTAGATTGTCATTAAAATTAGTATCCGTCTATCCATAACGAAATCACCCATGTAGTACATGTAGATACATGGACTGAACAATCTGGACATGGTGATTATTTTGTGGAAAGAACAAGGAAGGAGAAGTTTATTGGTGTAATTTATTAATGTAGTAACTTGAAACAAATGTAATAAATCCATAACAAAAGACGTAGGGTAAAGACGACTTACCTTTAGAAGAAGGTCAAAAAATCTTAAAGATCTTGGCCCGTACCCAAAGACACGTTGGGATGCAAGTAAGTCTAATATTGCTACCCAGGTAAGAGTCCGAGGGAAAGTATTCTTTTTAAGATATTTTGCCGCCCTTCGACACAGACCACTGCCTAGATTTTGACGTTTTCACCATACGTATTGTGATCAGATGTGAATGTCCATCTTTAGTAGTCTACTCTTGCACATGAATCCAGGAAGGGGATGAATCTACGGGAGAGGATTCATCACCTAATAGTTTTATTCAATAGTCACTACTGTCTTGCTGACGACTGCTATTCAAGTTAGAGAGCTGCTACTCAAGAACGACAATACAGGGCACAACCTAAGCGTAACCGTAACAGCTGACCATCACCATAATCAAATCCGGATTTGCAGGTATAACACAGCTATAATTATCGAATAGACCTTCATCATTATGTATTCAACTGTCGTCACATTTATACCAGAACGAAAAAATTACTAGCATATTACACTCCTTACTAATTTTCCACGCACATTACGCATTTTTCAGATGTGTATTTTCAAAAGTCACATATGGAAATACTTCATGTATGGTACAAGGACACCCCTTGAATAAAGATTAGTATTATATTATACTCATATTATTATTACTTTTAAGAATATTGTAAAAATCTCATAACCCTTGATTATGAGATTTTTCTTCCTTGAGATTCTGTCCAGCTTAAGAGGGACTTCTCAAGACCGGAATCATCCTTACCATTGTAACTAGCTTAGCCGTAATAAGTGAAACGCCACGGGGGTAGGATTTCACATACTCCCATAACATCACAAATAGTGTGATCGCTGTTCATCGCTGACAGTGTAATTCTAATTATTATAAATGCGAAAGTCCGTTTATTAGTTTGTAACGCCTTCATGCCTTAACTACTCAACCGGTCGATATGAAATTTTGCACACAAATAGTAACGGTTCCAGAAAACGACATAGAGTACCTTTCATACAAAAAAAACGTACTTCTCCCTAGGGATAGAAAAGTAACTTTTATACATACAACCTACATACTTTTACACCTACGGCCACGTGATAAGATTGAATTGCATTGGAACTACATCTGAAGGATACACATCTAATATTTAACGCGAGCGAAGCCGCGGACGAAAATTAGTATTATTTAAATTACGCAAGAAAGCCTGAAACCTTATGATAAACCATTTTGCCAAAATAAAACTAAATAAATCACCCAATCTAAATTCTAAATAATTGTTTATGTTATTTGTGTTTTTTTGTTTATCTTCTTGTGCACGTATGTGCTTAAGTACTTATGTATCTGTGTACGTATGTGCTCAAGTACTTAAGTACTTTTCTTTTCGTGTAATTATGTTCTCAAGTACTTAATTTACGTACTAAAAAAGTAATTTTTATGTTTCGATAATATTACACTTAAGACAAACAAGACTGATTTGACAGATTTGATCTTAAAAATATATTTCTGAATCTACACTGAGAACAATAGAAAGTTCGGGTGAAAAATGCTACGACAAGGATAAGAAAAAATATTTTTCATACTTAAATGAACAACTAAACGTTAGTTACATTTACAAAAAATGGTTCCCGTGATGTCTTTATGTTTTTTGTTTTTATCTACATGAGGATGTTTTACCTACTTGTCTTGTTTTATAATATTTTTACTTCATATTCTTATCAAAATATCAGCCAGAAAAATCATTGGTCCTTCGAGCCACATAATGTCCAGGTATTAGAGTTATTATAATTTACCACCAAAAATATTCAATTAAAATTACTATATTAATTTGTTCTTGTGACAAAATATCATTTGTTTTATCCTTGGGTTTTATTTAAAGTTATCTGTTTATTACGAAGATAAAAGATTAATTCACGAAAACAGATAATTAATATCAGTAGTTAGATTAGAGACAGTTTAATCAAATTATGGACTTAGACGGTCGTGTGATGCTTTTATATCCAAACATGAATTTATAATTTATTTTTATAATTCAACCGAACGATAAGACAGACGAGCAAACATTGGGGAAGTTGTCACCGTCGCCTATGGATATTTGCAATACCAGAGATATCGCCAGTGCATTGCTGGCTTTTAAAAAGTTTTTTGTAGGTTTTTCAAAAATCTTTTCAGTATATGTGATTATTAGTCAAGGTATGCTATTATACTTTAATAGGAGGAACTTATTGAATGAATGGTATAGTCATTCCGGTCCAGTTTTAAAATTGTCAAAACAGTGATCTGGTGTTTATGCATACCAGCTCTGTATGAAGAATTTATTACTTCAACGATTCATAGAGTTGCTCACCTACACAGGAGCATATATTTGTATAATGATAGTTCATTTGTCGAAGCTCGTAAAGTTATGTTACCTAATGCGATTAATATAAAGAAGTTGATAATTTATAATATAAGTAATTTGTAAATTAGATAACATAGTCAATTAAGGAAACTTTGTTCTAATTAACAACATCATACGTTTGTAATTTTCACAAACACTGGGAAAATTAAAACACTTAATCTGAAACGAGTATAGAGTAATTTGAATTTATCACTTTGGTTTAACATTTCTGAACCCTGCTACTATAACCAGGAATATTTCTAGATAACTAAGCAATTTTATCAAATTAACCTAAAATTGGATGGAGCTGTCGTATTGAACGATCTTCTAACTTTAAAGGAGAAATTGGACCGCATCATTGCTTTGTACCCAAGCGTAGATGAAATAAGAAGAAAAGCAGTTTTAGAATTTCCACAAATGTCAAACAAACTAAATTACATCGTGCCATTTATGTGACGGTGTATAAAATAATCATGTACTCACCAACCAGATGCCAAATATTGTGATCGACTTCCGGCAGCAGATGGAGGAAGGTCGTCGTCAGCAGGACACCACCACCAAAGGAGAGCAGTGACATCACAATCCTGTTCTTAGACCTCAGATCTCCGGCATCTTCGACTGCTATCCATTTCAACTTCTTCATAATGACCCATGGTGCCATACCACATATCATGGACGCGACAAAGAGAACTGCCATTGAGACCCCCTTGGCCACGAGGACCGTCTGGGGGTCATCTTCATGGTGATGGTGTCGAACCACGACGTCCATTTTTATTTTATTTTTGACTCGTTAAAAAAATATGGTCAGAGTGGGCTCCGCGGAAGGTGCGAGCACTTTTATACATTTCTTATATCAGCGCGTGCGCAGGCTTATAGGCACGCGATTACTATACGATATGATAGCGGTGTAACGGCCGATCCGCTATTTTATTTTAGGCTTGCTCATAGCACAAGTCTTAAGTCAAAGTGGCTGAATGCTCGGCTCTTGGCCTACACACAACTACGTCGTCAATCGTTCTTTTCGTAAAGATTTCTGAAGTTGAGAACCTAAATCAGAAATAATCGTGTTTGGATTATCAAAAAGTGCCTATTGTAAGACTAATAAACTTACCATAGTTTTAATTATATTATTATCGCCGGATAGTGCTTGTGATTAATAATTGTCTTTTAAACTCATCGGTCAGCTGGCAATAATAGAAATAACACATCGGTATTTATAATGCGACCATGTTGTGTACTAAAGTCCATTAGGTCATTTCTGAGCTTGAGCAATCAAATTAAAAATCCAATAATAAATCCTGATCAAAGGAGCACGCTGAAAATATCGAATCGTTTTCTTACGGCTAAATTGAATCTTTTTATAATACTGGAAAAAAGATTTTAAAAATCATGAAACTTGATTATTCAAGAACCTGTAGAATTCTTCCAATCTGTAGCAGGCGACCTGTGCAGGCGACATTGAAAATAATAAATTATTTTCATTTACTCAGCCTGGATTTGGCGTTTCATTATATTATTATTTGCATAATTGATGGCGTGAAACGGTAAATTAAAAGTTTCAGACGTGAAACTGAAAAGTAAGCGGTCATTGTCAAACAAATATTCGAATATTTGGTGAGAAAACCGGAAAAATTAAATTTTGAAGTGTAGGAGAGGACGTTTCAAAGTCGAAAACGTAGCTCATGGTCAGGAAATCTCCAAAACTAAAATGCAATAGTAAAAAATATTACAACAATTCTTGAAGCGCTAAGAATTTTACTACATTATTTATACATTTAAACTTTATTTGACCTTGAAGTAATATAGTAAATATTGAAACTCCAACAGACAATCCACAATTCAAATCTTTCTGATTTGAATTGTAGATTGTCTGTTGAAGAAGATATCTAAGAAGCATGTTATACAGATAAAATATTTTTAATTCATCTCATACATAAATATTTTGCATGAGTACGCAGGGGTTAATTTTTATTTCAAGGCTCAAAGTCCTCATGCTCAATCAACAAAGGAATTAGAAGGATCAAAAATAGAAGCATATAATCTTATTTTTCATAGATAATTTTAAAAGAAAATTATCAACTGCCTACATAACGAAGAAATTTTTAAATCGATAAGATAAGCGAAACGGTAATTAAACTGTAATTTAATTGGACAAAACAGTGATTAGATAGCAAAAAAAGGCATTGAAGAATCGTTAAGATAAAAATAATATATTTATTACATTAACGACTTAAAAGTTTTGCCAAATATATTTGTGAAAAATACAATGAATAAGCAATTCCAAATACATCTCAATCATAAACTACAGGACACCAATCTCCTTTTAGAATGAGTAGAGACATTGGTACGAGTACCAACTCGTAAGAAATGTACCAACATTTCTTGCTCCTTAAGAACAATGTTAAAAAGAAATATCTCTGCCCTCGCGATGGTTTAATTCACCGGTAAAACAAGATTCAGTTCCAACACGGATATCGAAATACGAAGTTCCATATCACTGGACCATCACTACTCGTGTTTGAATTACAAATTAAATTCACCGAAAGCAATCGCCACACTAATTTGCTGGCCGTAACCATTCAGCACCGAAAAATCAATACCGTCAGAGCTAGCAGAGGTAGCTCTTACACAAGAGCCTGCTCGTTTGCGCCTGTGCAAAGCTGTGTCGAAACTCACTTGACTCACACATACTTGACACACTTAGCGACACTTAATAAGAGTCGCCGCAGCCTCCCATGCAGTTAAAGGGATTAATTAATGCACCTCGTTAGCAGATGCTTTTTTACCTTTGGAATTCGTTCATATTTCTTGATCACTAGACTACTCGTACTAGCAAAATTCTCAATCTCTATCTGATTAGATATATGTTTAAGATGTAAGTCTTATGTAAAAAAAAACACAAAAAAACAAAACTACATTTGTTTTATTTTTTAATACTTTCATCAGAACTCATTGACCGACTACCGCTTCGCAAGTTTATTACTGAAGAAATGGCAAATGATACTTAAGAAATGGCTAGAGTTACTTCGTCATGGGCATCGTTAAAGACTTAAACTAGAGATAGACGACTTCTAACGTTGTCCTAGGTTTACTGCGTTGATATTGAGAAGTTAAGCGTACTTTATAATGAGAGCGTAAGCTTAGTAACTACGGATACTATGGGAAGATGTTCTGACTCTCCGTCACCGCACTCAACTACTCTATGTGGTTGTGCTATGTATTATAAATACTTGTTTGCTTCGCCGCGTAAATATGTACTGGTGGTATTACTGACAAAACTACATTTTTATTTATTTTACTCCATACTTAATTATTAGGTTTTTCAATTTTCAATTTATACCTACTTTTTAGCCGCTATTTTCTCGTCAACCTTGAATATAAAATTGACTTATGTTTACTTAAGAACCATAACTTAAGATAGCGCAATACTAAAGATAGTATTGATACTATTGATACTATCAATAATACGATCTACGGTAGATAGCACAGATTAGATAATAACTATTTGAGATAGGTCTGGCGTTAGTTTTCGCAAGCTTAACGGTGATTAAGATAAATACAATACCTTTCTTATACTACCTTAAGATAAAAGGTATAATAATATGAATAATATCATGTAAATGGCTGATATAGGTATTTAAACAAGAAAATAAAATCATTTATATTTAATTCCAGTTTTCCTTTACTTCTTACGTTTTCATCGCTAACCACACTTAACCACAAGTATATTTATAGCATGTAATCATATTGAAATCAGACACTAATTAAGCTTTTAATTATACAGTAATCAATGTGACGTATGCTCGTTTAATGATAATTCTGCAATACGAGAATTTTCAAAGGATAGCATCGCTAAGTAACGGATTGTGTTAAATTTATCATGACATTCGAGTGCCTATCATGATAGATTTTAAACAAAGACATTTTTACTTCTACTATTACGTTTCGATTTAATATACGCCTATCAATTTCTGCATTATTTTCTAGAAAGAAGAACATTTTTTTAATAGTAATAAGCACATAATAGTTAATAATTATAAGGAGTCCGTCCGTTTTCTGTAAGACCTAAAATCTTTTAGTTTTAAAAATAATCTTCAAGAAGCCTGATTGCCTATATAAACTCATAATATGAAAGCAAATAGCAGTCGCCAATGCTACTCCAGGTTGCGCCCGCCATCTCTTAAGTTTTTAGGTTTTATTTGAGCTCCACACAGATCGCAGAGCCATGCAAAGCCTCGGAGCTATGCGCTGAATATTGTGTATTTAGGCATGCACAAATAACATAACGTAGGTAAGCAATACGTATCCATTTATTATTTGAAATAGCGTCTTTAAAAAAAATTTCGTCACAAGAATTAGGCCCCTTAAATGTCAAGATCAGTGGTTCTCAAACTTTTTTGGTGGCGGAGCCCTTTTGAAAAGCGTAATTCTGGACGAAGCCCCAAAACGAAAAGGTTACGTGCGTGCTTAATAATGGGTAATCATGTTACAATGTATGTATGCTATAATAAAAGAAAAATAATCTAATGGGAGCCTTCTCGCGGAGCCCCCGTAAAGGCTTTGCGGATCCTCAGGGCACCGCGGAGCACACTTTGAGAACGACTGATCTAGATGATCCACGCATTTATAAAAAATCCCAGCATTTATAAATACCTTAGTAGTAAATTACCTTAAAATAAATCGATAATAATCGATTTGTTGTTATTTAAGCATCGCCAATCTGTGACATAAAATATAAATAACTCTAATGACCTACCTATATATGTATATGAATATATATACCTACCTAAGTACCTACATTCTATGGTGCATATGCATGTGACTTTTTTATTCTTTAACTTAATTACAAGCGTTACTTAAATAAAATAAAGAATAACAAAATGTATTCACTCCTTTACATACAATAATAAATTAAATATGTTAAATATTTACATATTTTTTAAATTTAACATTTTTTATATTATTTAAATAAAAATTCATATTTAACTGCAACTTCGCGTCGAGTCAACTAAGGGACGAAATCAAGGAAATATGGAGTTGCTTGTTAATGCCTAACATCAACACCCACTACATTTACCGACACATTACAGTTGTAGTGCCAATTTGCTAAAATCCAGATTAAGGGCGGCCTATCCAGCAGTGGACGTTTAAAAGTTAATGAATTAATCTTATTGTATCGTAACTTTCACCAGAAATGTGCGCAAATTCTCGAAAATCCAAAGAAAAGTAAAAAGCGTACATGCTTCAATGTAATATCGCCAATTATATAAAAAGGGAACAATTTATTACAGTTACGTCAGTAAAGTGCATGTAGGGCACTTTATGAATACAAAATTCCCCGCAGTGGGGTCTATGCCCTAACTCCAAACCTATAAACTATGCAATGCAATGAGCGTTGACATTTGCAGTATAATAGCATTTTTATTCTACGGAAATTATTAGTCTTCACAAAAGTAATTTTTATTGACAAGTGTAGTGCGTTAATAACCTACGAGTATATCTGAGGTGTTCCAACTTAGTCCTCAAGGCAGTGATGCGTCTGTAGCCAACCTCAGGTAGGACTCCAACGTTATCTGGGGTTGATTTTATAAAATGTCCAAAGACAACATTGGCTATTTACTTAATACTTGAAGAACTGCATGCATAGCCGGATTAACCATAAGGCAAAGTAGGCAATTGCCTAGGGGCCCACGTCCAAAAGGGGCCCATACACGAA
>DWPV01007718.1:0-10514 GCA_018251915.1 Urbanus proteus proteus
AAGCGCCATTTAGAAAATAATGGACCCTGAAATGAAAATTGTGGTAGTGTGCGATTTTTTTGCTCTCGAGTGTAGTAAGTATATAGTTCCTAATTAATTATGGATACTTCAGAGATTAGCGTGTAACAAGAATGGCGTGCATTAAACGTAGTAAGAGTATATTTTGCTCAAATAACATATTTTTGTTTATCTCCCTACTAGCTGCGAGGAAATGGACTGGCACACTTGATTGCTCCATCGATTTTACAATCACGAATGTAGAGCCACCCTAATAAGTGCACCTGACATGATTATAGGGGTAAATCTCGATTAGGCGGACGCAGCTCCGGGGGGCTACGGAGAATTTAAATATCTACGCTTTGTTTGGCAATTTAACGCACTGCATACTTCCAGAACATTTTAATTTACTTAATTAAAAATAAAACAAATTACAAAAATCTATAATCTATTCGGAAGTAAATTAAATAATGCCACTTTAGAAGCTGCTTAAGAATTTAAGGAAATAATGAAGTTCTCACCAAGAACTCACACAGAGACATACCTACTCGTATGTTTCCTCTAGCTATGATATGACTCCTCTGCTCTTGACATGGTTGCTTCTACGTCCAAATTTTAACACGGCTATGTCACCTTCCGTCAACTTATCATCCTCTACACAGATAATTTTAATTTAAATAAGCATACTTGTAGTAGTCGTATATGTAGATATCGACTGATTGAGACAGAGAGTGATTTTTAGAACGACTTTTAATTAGAGACATGATACCAAATGATGAGACATGAAACTCTTATATTTGCCATTTGCTTAAAATGCATCCGCAATCATTGCAGCTTCCATTAGCCGTCGCTCAATGTAAATCAGCCAAAGGATAAAGGATAAGCTTGTCGTGACAATATGACGCTGCGGGCGTGACGCGTGACGCGTGACGCTAAACACGTCATTACGCGAACAATGCGCCATTGTGCCGCTTTGTTCGCGAGGCAAAGCTGCAGTAGCTTATGATGATTACCAGCCACGCTGCAAGTCGTTTCGTGGTTGGCTGCGTCTTTGAACCTTGCTTTGCGAGATTGCTCCTTTTAAAAGCAGTGTGTTTTGCAAAATGTCAACCGTGGTACCTGACTTATATCACTTATATGAAGTGTTATTTTTCCTCAAGAATTATGTAAAGTAAATGCTCATCGTCTGGAGAAAGTGCACTGAGCTTTTAAATCTGTTGAATTAAATGTACGTTTTTCCTGTTTCTACCGATTACCGATCTATGCACTCCATAATTGATTTTTTCGTTATAAGATATCCATTAATTGATGAGAAAATAAAATTCTGATCGGTCTTTTTGCTTTATTGCCAGTATTGAAACATGAAAGTTGTGTGCAAAAGATAATACCACTCGTAATTAAATTGCCTATTTGTAGAAAAACAAATAAATAAGTAGACAATATAATTATATTAAACAATGGGAATAAATCCGAACCGCTTCCCCGACACCGCAGGGAGTACTGGTAGTCGGTGTAGTCGGTGTAGTCACGTCCGAGCAATCAGAACCAACCCCTATAATTATGTCAGGTACACTTACAAGCCCCAAACGATAGCGTTCACTTCCAAATTCATTATTATTACCTTTTAATCCATTTTTAATGTGAACATTACAACTGAGTTTTTATTTGCTGCTCACATTAAGTTTTATGTGTCATAAATAACGATGTCACACATAGAGAGAAAAAAAAACTCATGAGAGCAGTTTTTCTTTAAGATGCTCGAAACCGAAATTTCTGAGAATGTTCTTATAATCGGACAAATCGGAAAATTCAATGGAAAAAATCTTTTGAAAAATTCGCACAACAATTTACACGATCTATATCTGCTTGCGAAAACACAAACGCATGTCATGTCGCCAACATATCAATATTTTAGCATCCCAGATTAGCTTTGATCCTCGAGGGCATACGATAACACGAGTTCGGTTGCCACTCACCACACACCACCCGCCACTCACCACTCACCACCCGCCACTCGCCACTGTCACCCAATTTCCGTGTCGACTGTGCCTCCGACAAACGCCATAATTTTTTATTAACACCTTTCCGGCAACGGCGATTTATTTAATGTCTCCATTTCCCTTTGAACGGAATTATGGCCATTAAATTGTGTAAACACGACCGCTTACAATGATTTCGGCAAAATGAGTTTATATCCAATTTATGTTAACAACCTCTAAGTATATATTACGTCGAGCGTCCCGTTTCCTTCCGTCAGTTTTCGGTTGGCGATGCTATTACGGTATTATATGACTTTCGCCATAAAACTTTATGGGTCCTTGTTCCAGCGATCGATAGTACAGCTCCGAGCGCCGATAACCGTTAGTTTTTTAGTTGGCTCATAAAAGAACGAAATGGAACGTTACAGAGAGAAAGTCATAAAGTAAAAGTTAAGGCGAGGATTACATGCCGTATTACTGCACCGCGGCTTATTGCGTAAGCCGTAAACCATGAATATAACTCACTATGTAACCGGAGTAACTTCTTACGCCTATAGTTATTAAATTATGTTCTTGGATACAACAAACAACATTATTCTTCATTTCGGTGTTATTACATTAACCAAGTACAAAGGATAAACAACAGTTCATATCTTAGTTAAAATAAAATAAATTTTAATTTAAAATCCGCGAAGCCTGAAATTCTTTGGCGCAACTCCAGAGAGTATTCAAGTTCTACAGAGTGTTAAATACTAGAACTCTCTTTCGGCCTTTATGACTACTGATATATGTAGGTATAAAAAACAAAAACTGGAATATTTCAACACATTGAATACCTATAAAAATCTCCTACGCTATCTTATAAGCAAACTAGACCGCACTGATCACATATCACTTCCCATCAGATATCGGTCATCTATTTTACACCTACGTACTAATGAAACAAATCGGTTTCAATTAACGGATCCACGCTCGGTGGTAATCGCATCGCGTGATCATTTGCCACTCGATGCAGCGCGGAAAGCGATGCATGAAGCGTTTTCAGAACCGTGCGATACCGCGCCACGCCGGCGGTAGTCGCTGGCTTGGCAGACTGCGTGACGCCGCCGCCTTTGTTCCTACAATGAATATGCTGATCTGTCTAGAGTTCTATTTCTAGTTGCTTCATTTCATATATTAAGTCGATTCTAATTTATTCCGCAAATTAGTATGAAGAGTTAAAGAATTTACCCATACCTACTTATGTACATAGAATATACAGTTGCTTATGATTATGCTGAATACGTTTGGGTTTATCTAATTTAAATTGTTATATATGAAATAGAATCTGAATCTTCTTTCTATGCTATAGTAACACATAGACACAAAAGACAATCTAAACTCGTCGTTTAGATCACCCGGCGATACCCAGAATCTTATTTTAGTAGCAAACCGGTATGGTAGCCATTGCGACGCATATAATTAAACAAATATGCAGGAATCCTTTCATTTACGTGTGCAATATGTAATATGAAAGGTTCTATCCTCCCTTAGCCTTCCGCAGCAGTTCCTGTGGCCAAGAGCCGCAACGACCACTTACCAGCAGGCACGCGTCGCCACTATTCCCAAGTATTTTCCTGAAGGAAAACTTTCCTTGTGGAATGCTGTAAAGAAGACAATTAGGATAGTGACTGAAGTGGGCACTCAGCTACAGACCTCAGATAACTTAAGCTATAGGTAATTGCGGGCATACGGATCGTCGGAACATAAAAGTATTTTCGTCTTTTTCCTCAAACATTCAGTAATAAGGCTCAATAAAGTAACCTACTACTTCCTACTAAAACATAAGTAGGTCGCTAATATAGTGAAACAGTGAACTAAATGAATTTTGTTAATAAACATTACTTGTTTCATCTTATATCGTTACAAATCCTGTACAATTTTTAAAAAACATTAGGTCAATTAATTAAAACATCTACAAATAATTTCTCTCGCGTAAAATAGACAAAATTTTATGCATTTTTTGCATATCAAAGCTGTTGCTAAAGCTATTTTGTTAATGAAGAGAAAACATCCTCCTTAACTCAGGAGCTCACGCCTACGCACGGGAAATTCTAATTAAGCCCGAAATTTCTTGCCTGTTACCTTTTTTGGCTATCGAAACAATTTACCCGACAACGAGGTTGCGTAAATTTAGGGGATTTATTAATTTTGACAACTTTATTTACACAGATTGTACCTTTATATCTAAGCCTATATAGCGAGTTATCTACATGATATATGCTCAATCTTCTTCATTATTCACCTGTATTAGGTGTATCGCACTAAAGATGCTCTTTGACCCTTTATGTTTTGGGTTTATATTGGTATTATATGCTCCTCAGCTTATTATCAAATAGTTTAATGAAGAGTTTTGCTTGCCTACATCATTTAATTTTTAAGCGCACCCATCGATAATAATTTAGACGGCGTCGTTAATTATTGCTTCTATAAGTAATTGAAATAACATTATTATTTCATTATTTCGATGATCACTCGACATTGAAAGCGACTGCGAAACATTATCAATTTAACAAACATCGTTCAGAAATGTATAAATTGAAAGCCTTCAAAACAACGTTATTCAATTGGAGTCGGTTCGGAAACGAGGCGAGGACGAAACGAGGACGACACGATGACGACTTGACAGTTATTATCGCAAATTGTGAAAATAACCACCGTTCTGCTTAATTGATTTTACTTCAATAAATAAGTTATGGGGTATTGACTCGTAACTCCGCCTGCATGCACGTGTGTTGGTAGCTAATATATGTATGTATACAAGTTTTTGTGGAGGCCTAAGTATATTTAGGGTGACGCAATCGACCTGAGCACAGGTCCCCCACTAGGTAGACTGATGAAATGAAGAAGACAGCATGAAACCGGCGGATTCAGGAGGCACCAGACCGGTAGGAATGGCGCTAATTAAAGGAGGCCTATATCCAGCAGTGGTCCTTTGACCAATCCATCCATCAGCTCTTTGGCTGATGGATGGATGGAATCGACTTGTCGACCGTCAGTCGTGTCGTCTTAGTTATGGCATCTCCATGAAATTCTAAGACCCGACAAGGACAACGACGGATTTTTCAATATGTTATTCGATTATACTTGACTTCAACACCTTGAATTTATTAATTCAGTAACCTTATATATTCAGTAACCTTATTATATGAATTCCATCCCGTAGAACAATAAAAAAGAGAAGACGGATTGAAAATCCGAATCTGAATATTCTTAAACTAGAACGATATAATTTGCGAACTTGAAATTCTTATCAAAAGAAAATGTAGCTTTTCGCATATTTGGCATAATTTATGATGCCAACTGAGCAGCCTACGAGACAAATACAGTCAAACCATTAACGTGCCCTCGTTTCCAAATAAACTGACACATAAGGCGTCTCGTTAGCGGAAAGTCATTTATTTCACACCCAAAGTGATATCTATTTGATTTGTAAATTGATTGTTAAAGTGGCATGTAGCGAAACGGAGTAATGATTTTCATATTGTATCGCATTGAGCCTCCCCGAGTGAGCCCTTTGTAACGATGACAATATGTCTAAACATAATGGCACCAATTATACGCACGATTCGGTTCGCGAGGTAAGGCTCGCCCGGGTTTCAATACGGCCCTTCTTCGACGCCATTAAAAATTCACGTCCTGAAAGAAACCCTTTGCATCATATTACCGCCGTACGTCTTCTCTCCGCTTCACCACACCTCTCAATTTTCGACTATCATACCTGAAGCGTAAGAATAATTTTCAAGTATTCTTTTTAAACCTGACTTTTTTATTTGAAGGATTCGTCCGCGACGTATTGGGACGTGTCGGGCGGGAACAGGGTTCGCTTTCGTGTGGCGGTGTTTAAACAATTTGTATTGTGAGCTCGGCGGGTGAGGAAATGATAATACTTTATTTAGGTGGGCAACGTCTCGATGTTAATAAATTGCGCGGCCCCGGAGGCCCCGGAGGCCCCGGCGACAAATTTGGCCGAGCGCTTCATAATCAAATATTTCCTACCTCCGCTCCTCTTCGCCACCTTGCGAATAATTTTCTATGTACACGCCCCGAATGTTCCCAGGATTTTGCGAACTTTGCTGAAAAATTCATTTTCATCTTTTTATTAAGGTGCGTTGCTCTATTTTAAGAAAAGCTGCAAGCTCCCGTCGTGTTAAAGCGGCGAGAAAATATACTACTAGGTACTTTAGTAATTTTCTCAGTTACGACCGTTATGAGACTGAAATTAATTTCGTCGCTATTTCGCGGTATTTTAAGAATCTCTCTTTTTTGTTAAACCGTTCATTTTAAACGTGTAAAGTGATTTCAGGAGATTATCTTTGAATATAAACGAATATACATAACTTCAACCGTCCTTCTAGAAAACATTGTTGCACGATTTTCTATAAGGACTAGATATATATAGATAGGTATTTGATACAAACAGCCTGGTTCGACTGCCAGGCCCATTTACAATCTATCTTTATGAAGCTATGATGTTTGTCTTTAAAAACGGCAGTGCACCTGCTATCTGCTTCAGGTAGAACTCCTGATCTACACGTAGGTTACAGATTTGTGAGCAACAGTGAAGTTACCATTGAATGAAGCTTTAAATAAACGTAACCTTGTAAATAAAAAACAACATCCGATAATCAATTGAAAACTTTATCTACCTTCAACTAAATCTCTATTACATCTATAGGTACTCAGATAAACAAAACTTGAATTTCTACTTGAGTAAACTATATTTACACAGTGTAGTAGTATCTGCTAGGTATTGGAGTCCTGTAGGGCGGCGGCGCATGCGCGGGCTACGCTCGATAATTGAAACTGCCTTAACTAGCCCACTACACGCCCTAGGACGAGCTGGAGCCAATTAGTTCTGCAGGACATATTTCATCAACTTTTTCCAGGCAAACTGTAACAAGTCCAATATTATAACAACTCTCCGTTCCTACTATCCTGTGTACCTTGCTAATAATAATGAGATAAATAATGTTTTAGCTCATATTTATCTATGTCTAAGCTTTCATAATGATAAAACTATAGCTGTAATATTCTGTTTATTACAACTGTACAAAAATGCAAAATATCATCGACCCTTCTGAAACAAAGGCGTAATATATGACAAAAAAATCTTAGATTTACTTTTATGTTTTTACAACAAAACTATTATGAAGGTACAAAATAAGTAAATAGTCAATACTTTAATTTTTTCTAAACACCTAGGAATCATTGATTTGAAGGAAAGCAACGTAATTATAAAAGATATAACTGACACTAGCTTAGTAGCCGCAGCGGGTATAAATCCCATTCCCAATAATAATCAAACATAAAGGACTATAGTAAAACAAGTCAGAGTTAATTACGGAGTCAAACACACCGCGCTTCCGACTACGGCTTCGTGGCCTTCCGCTAACTCAATCTAATCTTAATTAACTTCAAATTTCATTACATATATACGAATACTGACTTCCAAACCGCTTGCTTAATCCGATCGATTGCTAAATGGGTTAACCAGGAGTTGGCTTGTCGGTATTAATTCTAAACTAGAATTGCTTACTCCTCTTGTATGTGATTACAACAGTACTAGTTAATACAAAAATATCCTAAGCAAGCTATTTAGCTTTCTAGAGGCATTAAATAATGTATGTACATATTTATTTTTGACCTTACGTGTCATATTATAAACTTTGCAGTAGGCAATTGAAATTCAAGCCCGTTTGCTAGTTCTATATTTTTGCTTCATACGCTTTACATGTCGGGGTGTAACCTTACATCATAATAATATTGATGAATAAATGAAAGAAAATTTAAATACACAATTGTTAACGTCGTCGCGGAAAGCAGCGGCATTTCTTGGAATGATGTGTTTTGTGATCAAGAAACCTCAACCAGTACAGACGACTAAAGTGGTTATTCCGAATAATTGTAACTGTACCTAATATTTATATACGTGTCTCGGTTTAAGTATAGCAGGAATAATTGAAGTATTGTTACTGTCTATCCTTTAGTAACTATATGTGTCTGGAACACGGCGTTTGATAACACAATATAACGTTTCATTCCATTTTCATTTTCTCGCTCAATAAAAGCTATTTAGCATGAAGATGTAAGCAAGATGGCTGTCAATTTAAATTATAATTTTCATTTATATGTACGGCCATGTAAATCGGGTACTGAAAGCGAATAGCTTTTTTCACTTAAACATAAAATATTTAAATGAAGAGGAAGTTTTTATTCCGCGTATGAAATGTTATGAGCTCATAAAAGCCTGAATATAAATACTCCCTTTGTGCTCAACTTTATTATACGGAACAACATTATATTCTGCGGAGTTTTAATGAGTGTAGTGCAAAAGGCTAAATATAAATAAAGGTTTAATGTACAGAATTAATATCACGTAGAAGTGGCTTACGTAATAAATAGTTAAAATGAGATTAAAATCATAATTGAATATGAACTGAAAAATTCCCAATTTCGACTCTTTTCTGTACAAATAAAGACAACAATAGCACTTGGTGCTACTTTTAGTAGATATCGACTACTTTTTTTTGTTGACGAGGGGGAACCTTCAAAAGATACCCGGCGCCTTAGGAGCGACGTCGGGTTATGTAGGCTTCTTACTGCACTTAAAGCAGCAAGGGACGCCAGGCGGAGTCCCCAGAGCGCATTGCCCCATTAGGCTCAGCTCGGGCGAGCGCTGCTCTCGCCGCACCATCAGCTGCACGGCGGTATGCGACCACACGTTCCGCTGTTGTTTCCAGAGCCACTGGATGGATGGTTAAAGCTTTAACTCTAGCCGCCCACAACCCCGGAAGCACTCTTTTAGTCCCCTCTTACGACAGGCAGGGGATACCATAACCTTATTCTCGTCTACTGGAACTACAGGTAAAAGATACCTGGTAGCTACTAACTTTTCTCCTCGATAGCCTGTAGCACTAATGTAATTTATCTGTAATACTTAGATTTAATCGTTTTGTAAATATAATCCTACAATTTTTAAGCATGTATCAAAAGTGAACCATATACCTACATTTACGACGTATAACTACATTTTATTTTTAGAACAGAAATGAACGTTGTCGATTTGTCGAATCATCTAGAAGTTTAAATTAAAACGCATTCTTAGTCAACGTGCCATTTCTGGTGCGTGTATAATCTGTGGGTACAACGGGTGCATTCAAAGGGTGGCGGACAATGCGAGTGCAGGGCGGAGATGCCGGTAATTAGCGGGCTCGTGCCCCGTGAGCCTCACGCGCCTCATACGAGTATATCTCATGTATAGTGTTGCCAGGTTTGAAATTATATAAATCGGGACAGACGGTCAAACAAATCGGGACATAGGGTTATAGATCGGGAAAAACAAAAAATAGCAAGGGTTTTTTTATTAAATTTAATTTGTGATGTTTTTTTATTGTTTGATTAGTGAATCATCTGTCTAAACTTTCTTTCTGTAAGATTCGTGATATGGTCCGGTATTTTATTGTTTCCATAAACTTGTATTACATTTTCATTAAAGGAGATTTAGGGAACCGGTAAACTTAGTAACCCGATCAGGTGTAAATCGGGACTTGTTCCTATACCCCTGAAAATCAGGACATTCCGCGTAAATCGGGACACCTGGCAACTCTACTTATGTACCTCGTTAGCGGTGTCTTCGGATATCATGTGTATTTCATCCGCATATAATGAACATGAGGTTCATAGGGATGCATCAAGACCATTAAACAGTTATGCTTTACGCTTCCACACTTTGACTCATAGCACTAACAAGGATTCCTGTGTCTTGTGCGCCATGAATCACAGGATTAAAACAAAAACGCAACAACACAATTATATCTAAATTCATCATTTCTGAATGATGAATTTAGATTTATGATGATTAGATGATTTAGATGAGTTCTGCTTAGTTGATTATACAACTTAGAATTTACAATACTTACTTACTTAAAATAAATGAAAAATAAATAAATAAATGCTTCATAACAGCTCTGCCACGCTATCCAACTATTTTTAACTTCTAAAAAATATACAATGTAGGTTTTATCAAGGTAACTTTAGTCCACAAATACTAGTATCTATTGTTGCGGTATTTATAATCTTACACGAACTTTATAAGGTTTTATAAATAGAAAACATTTCTTTATTGTAAAAGCTACCTTAAATTTTTTTATTAATATTTAAACCATTATTTCTTTCTTTTTAGAGCAGATAAAAGTTTGTAAAATGACGTTCACGTAATCCCAAACCTTTGTCATGCGCGTGTGGGTCTGCGATAGGGCAACGTGAGACCCATTCTGAAGCAGTGAGGCTTGCAGGGAGCCGGGGGCTTGCACCGTGTTTATCTCGCACACGGTTCAAACAGTGGAAACGCTGGATTATTTATTACATTGAGCTTGAAATTATATGGAACGTACGCATATGGAATTTTAAGCCATAAATAAATAAATAACGCTTCACACTCATAGCCCCACAGTAGGATTTTCTCCTGTGTCGTGCCATGGACAACACACAAGACAA
>DWPV01007719.1:0-10514 GCA_018251915.1 Urbanus proteus proteus
CACCCTCCACCACATTTTGTTCGATTTTCAGGCAGCATCCCTAAACATATTTGCGATAAAATTTACCTATAATACCTATTCTCGTCCAAAACCTTACTACAGATCAATAGATTAGACGTAGCGTAGACTGATGGACAAAAACAATAAGAAATATTTTAGGGAGAGGTTTGGTATTATTAATGGAATCTTTAGTTTTCTTTCTTTGTATAGAGAAGTTATTAAGACGGTTACAATTTACTGTTTATACTTGTCAATGGCCACAGACATCAATATGTCTGTGCAGATCATAAGGATTCATGCATATTCATTGGTGGTTAGGAAAGCAAGTCCGATCCTAGTTGTTACTCGGTTCCAGTTGTTAGGCGTTCGCCTACCGTGTCCTTCGTTTGGTTCTTGACAGACATCAAAACGGTAATCATTAAGACTAGTTAATTCGTTGAAATTCTTTCTCGAAATAAAGCGTAACATTGTCATATAAGTATAAAGAGTAATTAAAAATAAAGTATACGCATTAAATAAATAATATAAGTATAAAAGTGAAAATTCTATTCACCTAATAAAAAATGAAACGTTAGATAAGTGGCGAATTTTCAAGAATATATACAAAGGCTCGAGAACAATACTCTCATATTTAGAAAATGTTTACAACCTTCGTCATCACGGGTTTTGTAGTATCTTCCAGGTTTTCCACAACTTTTTTTTAATAGAGTTCAGGAGCTCTATAATATCGACATAAATTAGCATTGCAAAAGGAAATACCTATGTGCTTTCATGGCGAACTTGTTACCTATCACGCGTTCGAGGAACTAATAAATTACAAACGAGTAGGTATAATTAAAACAATATGAGTACATTTTAGCAAACTAAAACGCTTTGTACATTTACAGCCCCTTAGCGTACCTACTATCATAAAATATAAATCGTACATTTCTCATGTACCTTGGTTGCAATGGACACACACATACACGAGTAGAAATCTAAATTTATCAATCGGATGTCTGACTGGCCGGTAATCGAACCCGGGACCCATTGAGTATCAGACCGGTATGGTAACTGCTCCGCTTCGCGGATCGTCATAGTATAGTACATAATAGTAAAACTGTATAAGACCACAACGGTGATTATTTAATTTACATATTTTAATCGATACCAAATGACCCAACCAATTACTTGCTCAATAAAGTCCGTTTTTGACAAACTTTATGGTATTTATACAATTTAATTGAAATTACCTGACTTAAAATAAGCAGTACATTAGGGTGTTCACCGTTATTAAGTGATCACTCACCCTCATTATCAGGCGAAAAAGGATTAAAGTTATTTATAGAGAAAAAAATGAACGAATAAGTATGCATTGCAAGAACTATTCGAACGCTTTGTTTGTATTCCGCCTACAGCGTAGCATCCACGTAGGCGCCGCTACGTAGCGTTAGAAGACGCTGGCTTCGTTAAATCATAACGAAAAAAGTTGCGTTTTTAAATTTATTTACTAAGGCTTGACAAAATATTAAAATAATTAAAACGCAAGCTGGCAATTTATTAAGCGTGATTTCTAAGGTTTTTAAAAAATATGAATGAATCAAAGCAACTCGGTTGATAAAAATGCTATATCACAATAATGATGTCTGGTAATGTTTAAGTGGGAGTCGTTTATCTAATATTTTATACACCCTTGCGTTCACCTATACAAAACGCCGTAAACAAAACATTGGGTAAACAGTTAAACAGTGTATAATACCGAACAGAGGTCTGATTCTGGCCAAAGCCAAAGCCGAAGCCGATTGTTCGGCTATCACCACAACCTTCGGCCGAAGCTTAAGCCAAAGGTTTAAAAAATCTAAGAAATTCAATTGTAGACACGCTAAAATGAATAATATAACGATAAAAAAAAAACTATTGAATTAACCTTTTGTGCTAATTTTATATAAACAACATATAAAGCTGTATAAATAATTCCAACTTGAAAAAAGGTTAAACATTATGAAATAAGTGCATTTTCGTCACAACTGGCGGTGCAAGCCCACAATGGACTAATCGTGTGCGTTTTAGGCTTCAACACCTCCGTCACAATCTCGCGGATTTCGCGCGCTGAATTTTTTGCCGAAGGTCGGATTTTTGGCCGAAAGTGGCTGAAGCCGAAGCTTCGGTCGGAAACTAATAAAATGTTACTTCAATTATTATTTTTACGACGAAAATTTTCGGATTGACTCGGAAAACGTCAATTATTATTAAACGACTGGTCAGACTTTCTTCAATTTTAGCTAATGACACTCTCGATTAGTGATGCTTTCCAATAAAAAACCGCATTCAAATCCGTTTATCCGTTTTGGAGCTACAACCTAACAGACAATACACACATACACAGATATACAAATACACACGTCAAACTTATAACACCCCTGTTTTTGCGTCGGGAGCTAAAAATAAAATAAATTAAGATGTTTGTCTGTCTCGGGCGTTAATGTCAGTGTTTCTATTAGGTGCATTAGAGTCAACTATCACTTACGTTTATGGATATATCATGTTACATTTTTTGTTACAGCTAGTTAATCTTAATTATTGACCATATTTAAGAAAAAAGTACGTTAAATAATTTATTAAGTATACATACATACATATTTTGTATGAGAATATTTGAATGAGAATAAAAAATAAGTAATGTCTTAATCTTTATTTGAAACTTTCAATGAAAGATTATCTAATTTTAACAATACTTCATTTTAAAATATTTGTTTTAACAAATAGTATATCCTCCCGAAAATAATTTTGCTAATATATAATTATTTGTTAAAAAAATCTATTGGAATCGTTCGAAGTTGGCTTTGAAAATAAAGTGTTTTTCCGCAAGTACCTTTTCAAGCTTCGTAGAACGCTGAAATCTTTATCGTCATTAACTCACGCGCGTTCAACGGGAGAATCGGCGAAAAAAAGGAGGCTATCTATAACATCCTGAAAACAATATCGATACATCTAAAATAACAATAGAGGCACACAGGAATACTATACAATTACCAAAAAATAAGAAATATTGTTATCATCAAATTTAAGCTCGTACAAACCTGCACCCGAATTAATTTCACAATAAAAATATTAATTGCAAAACTAATCCGAATACCTTCACGATTGCCGAGACAAAAATCAGTGCGCTGTATTAAATAAAAAAGTTAGGATAACGACTTTTGTTCGACAATCGTGGAAAATCTCCTCACTCGTGAGACCGGATACCGGGGGCGAAAAAGGGGGAAAAAAATAAAAACACTGATTTTAAACTCACAAACTACTGACTTCCAAAAACTAAAAATAATGTAAGCGATAGACCGCGGTGCCGAGCGGAGTGCTTCCCGCTCAACAGTTTATCGGGTTGTATGCCGAGTTGCCGCACGGGCGAGCTGCGCGTTGCACCGAGTTGCAAATACGCAACTAACACGGGTTATCGGTAAGGGCGCGTTCGGCCCGTCGCCGGGGTGGCTCGCGACACCTGCGCCCTGCCCCTCTCAACATCCCCGCCCGAATATCATTCTATAACCGATGACGCAAATTCATCACCATTCTTCCTTAAGAATCTACCTATACATAAATAAATAAAATCAAAGTGTCTGTTTGTGATTTCAAAATAACAAATTTTGACTCAATGCATATGAAAGTACACGACACACAAGTAGGTACACGATACACGGTATACACGAAAATGCCATTAATTTTTTTTTGTCTCTCTGTCTGTCTGTAAGGCTGAGGTAATCTTCTAATCGGCTGCACCGATTTTGATGGGACTTTCACTAGATAGCTGAAGGTCTAAGGCGTAATATAGGCTATTTTAATTTATGAAAAATCTATTAGCGCACGGTCCACGTGCGTGCGCGCGCCATCGCGGGGGAGCGGGATGACATTTATGTTTAAATATACTTTTTTCTACGTTTTAACCGCAGGGTTATTATATAAAACCCATTTTTTTTACCGTTCCGTGTATTTCTTTTTTGCTAGTAATATTTTTCTTCTGGAGCTTATTATAGATGTAGAGTTACTGACATTGGTACTTATTACGTTATCAAAATATATCAGCTTAGATCCTGAATTGTATTGAAAAAAATATTTAAAACAAGAATAAAAAAAATCTTGTAACTATTTTTTAAACTTTTAATATTTTTACATTTATCAATTTATTTATTAACAAATTGGAAATTACACATATTAATTAATATTTAGCCAAGCAAAAAGACGAGGCAGGAAAAAGTCCGCCTACTACGAAGACTATTTAATTACATACAATTATTAACAATTGAAAATATCAATGGAATATAATAAAAATAAATATTTTCGAGTGGCTACTGACAGTAATTGTGGGATATAATTAATTTACCATATATTATCACAATGTTTTATTTCACTATTATCCTAATTAAATAGGTTATATCAAGAAAGACACGAACATAAAAGCAATTTTTACAATTTTTTTGCCGATAAGATCTTGTAGAAAAAATATCGAGGCCTAGAATTACCGTACAATCAATATCTATAAATAATGCTACATACGATGGAAACTAGGCTGTTGTTCCAGAAATTACGAATGCAAACTATACCAATTTGTAACTAATGCACTGATGTACTAATTTTGTACCATGTTCTCATTATACATATATTACATTGGGTATAGTATATTTAAATTACATTAAGTGTATTAACTTAATGTAATAAATATAGTTCACTATATTTGTAACAGTTATGCGACTGGTTGACTTTTCAGGAGACCCAAGGGCTGGTGCGTATTTTGGTCAAAGAATCGGTTCGGCCATACAACGCGGAAATGCAGCCAGCCGTCTTGGGACTCTGCTAAGAGGCAACGATTTGGTTAATTTACATCACTTTGGCTTGTTTTTCCTTTAAATTTTAAGTTGTATAGATATAGTTTAATGTTGTTGTTGTTACTCTAAAAACTTGTAAAATTATTAGTAGTAATAAATTCACATGTGATTTTCATAAAAGTATAGAGTAAAAATTAAATTAATAGTTCAATTAATAAAATCGATATGTATTAAATAACAGTTATGCGAATTAAAATAGGAATAGATAAAGCGCCAAGTACAAAACCCATTGATTAAGGTACTCTATATCATACACAAAAACATCGTTAAGTATACAGAATTATTTAAAAATGTAGTTTGGTGATATTGCCATATTAATTGCCGGTAGAGTAAAGACTATTGACGTTCAAAAATAATATTTTTAAAGAATCTACTTTGAATAAATATTTTCGATTTTGATATTGAATTAAATGATAATAGTATCGAGTTATAAATGTGTGTATAAACTGACACACAAAAACACCGCATCACTGTTGTATTTGTATTTTATAGTAGCATTTTTAAAACATCATAACACACTACATCGACTCAGCGCGCGGTGTACGTACCTTAGCCACGGTATAAAAACACATAACGGTGAGATAACTACATTTTCTCGCTTTCCACACTCTCGTTCCCGAGGGTTTTCCTTATATTTCAAACTGACCTGGGCATCCTGACCTAAATGTCAACAGGAAAATATTACGATGGCAAAATTTCTCTGTTGTTCACACTACTAAAATTTCGAAAGAATTTTGAGTTTTATCGAAACTTCCTACTTATTTATATAAAAAAAATAATTAAAAATAACTTATAAAAATGGATATATAATTCGTTGATGTGTACCCATATTTAATCCAAAAACTTAAGAGTAGTTCCAGTTTTTTTACTAATCTAGACTGAAATATAAATAAATTACGATTACATCATGAGCTTAAAATACTTGAATCTATTTGTTGCACGCTCCGAGAAAGGCATTGTGAGACGAGGTAAGTGATACTTTGATGTCTCTTAAGGGTATCTGTAATACATTAGTTAGCAACGTAAAGGTAAGAGATGAAGGTATTTTAGCGTGGGTGTCCACGTGTAAAAGTTTCAAAGAAACACGGTGTATTTAATCTATTGACGGTATCTTTTACTTTTAGAAAATAAGAAATTATCAGAAATGTACCTTCGAGGATTAGTATTTCTTCTGGAGGCGGGGGAGAGACTTATTTAAGCGAAACGGGAGGGATTTTATTAATAACCGGAATATTTTCCATTTATAAAATAATTATAATTTGTATTTTATATAGTACTTAGGTTACAGAGGAAATTTATTTATGTATAAGTAGCGCGTGCCTTCTTGCGTGATCTTTAGTTAGGGCGTGGTCTTATAATTAAGTCTTCGAGTTACGGAGTGGAACTCATCATAACTACTCCTGTTTTTTATCATTTCTTTTAGTATTTTAGATTACATGATATGATGAAAAAATTGACCTTCATCTCCTCCATCCTGAGGATTGGATTGGGTTGGTACATATAAGAAATCTCCTGCAAGCAGGTAGATCTAATTAAGACATGTAATTAAAAATATTAAAATTAAATTATTTTTTACAAAAAAAAAAAATTGGCATAGTATACGCCGTAATTCAGCGAAATGTTGAACACCGATTTCAGCACTAATTTGTACTAAAATGCCATGAAAATTGGTTTTGATTATTTTTTTCGTTAATCTAACTAGAACAATTACAGAGTAGCACACTTTTTAAACATATAAGAAATCAGAAAAGCCCGTAACACTGGGAGAAGAATTTATTTATATTACCTAATATATTATAGAATAAAGGTCTTTTAGATAAAGATTGGTCAGCTAGTCGGATATCTGACAAAAGTTATTGTTGCTCCATGTCTAATATGTATTAATACGTTTAATCAAATATGTCTCGTCTTGTTGATTGATTGCTGCAAACAGAGCGAAATTAGCATCGCAGTATTAGATTTAATTTGCGTAAAATTTAGCTTTGACTAGTCTCCACGGGCTGCGCCGGCATTATTGGATCACTACCTACGAACGCCGTGGAATGTGTGGTCTCAACAATCACACAACATTCCTTCGTATTAGGCTAGTAATTGTTCATCTATTAGTCTCTGTTTGCAGGAATGTTACACAGACAGACGTTGAAGAGACGACTCCTAAATTAAGTCTAAATTGGATCGATAAAGCCAGGTGAAATTTACATTCGACAGATGTATTTTTTTTACACAAATTAGTATCAATAACAAATTGATAAAATTGTTAACATTTATGAGAGTATGATGAACACTTACACAGGTTTATTGGTATTGTCACGAGAATATAGAGTCATAAGAGTATAGAGTAGGTATAACCATAAGATTATGAGTATAGAAGCGCGCATAGCCCAGCGAATTGCGTTGATCTTAACCGATCTACAAAGTTACGCAACGTCGCTGGTCGGTAGATTGATGGGTAACCGCTGGTGGCAAAAATTTCATGCGCGTTTCCGTGCTTAGGAGAGCACGTCAAGCCGTCGGTCTCGGTTGTTATCATTGGATAGCAGTCGTTAAACCTTGTTGTAGGTCTTCCCGTCCACCAACACGCATTGGAGTAGCGTGTTGGAGTACGCTCCAAGCCTCTCTCAGTTGTGGGAGAAGACCCGTGCCCAGCAGTGGGATATAAAAGGGTTACGGCAAGAATATAAAGTAGTTCGGAAAATTCTCATAAAAGATCACATACCTAATAATACAGCAAAGGTTAACATTTAATATCAAGAAACTAAATATTTTCTTTACAAATATGAACTTCAAGTTGTATTGGTTTTCACCTAACATGACGTCCGGTGGGAAATCTGAGCTTCAATAGACGGAATGTCAAAACAATTCTAGTAATTATTATTACATTTTAATAGCAGTGCAGTAAATATAGTTAGCTATTCGTAGTAGGATATTCCGGATTGCGTTGGCCGTATAGGGTTTTAATGGAAAGATGTTTCTGGATCGAATACCACTATAATAATGAAAAACATTTACAAATAAAATAAACTAAAACATAATGTTATTCTCAAACTAAAAAGCTTCTATTGACAAATAAATATACTTTCTCTCAAAATATAATGGTTACCAAAAAGAGGTATACTATGTACAAAAATAGTTTCTATACAAGATCGCTACATCAATCTGACAAAATAAATTAAGCTGTTCTATAACTACTTACACAAAGTTGAAGTCATATTAAACTGTCTTTATTTTCGGATAACGGGAATCCATTCTTAACCAACATCTTCCGCTAACAATTGAATGGTAATATCTAGAGGCGACACGTGCGAGTATTTGACATCCTTATTTTTCTTCACTTACAAGATGCAACAGGTACTTAATGCAAATCAATACGGGCATTTGATATCTCTATTGTATGAAGGATACGAACAGAGCCATTAGCTGCGTAGGTGGATGCGCCTTTAAGGGACAGAATGACGTGTGTTTTTTGTCTCAATTATAGTTGGAGTTTCTCCAGCGTGGGTGGAGGAAAACTACAAAATATTATCATCGTGTTTCGTTAACTGAATTATATATTTCATAATTTCAATGGGTGTTATTTATTTAACTACGTAGGCGTTAATTATTATCTATATTAATAGACTAATATCAATTTCATATTTTCATATTAATAAAATTATATCAATTTCTTACTTCACAATTATATTTAATATAACATAAAACACTGAATTAGTAAAGAATAAAAGAGACATACTCGATATTTAAAATCTAGTTTGTGGACGTCCCCGGGAGTTTCTCCTCGACACCTGTGTACTCGGTTCCCGTGAGTAAAACACTCAAGGACAGGAGACGAGACGGTTAAAGGGTTTCTAAAAATCAGTTTGTCTGACCCTGAAGACATTTACAACGAAAACAAGAATCGAATGTGAACCCTAGCGAGAGAAATGCATCCAGTTATGGTCAGTCAATAGAATATTTCAAAACAGTAGGTATAGAAAGGTACCGGCATTACTTCGCTGTTTTGAAATTTGCATAAACGAACATCATACTCATACATAAACGGTTATGTATGGGCAACCCTTTCGAACGTTGAAAGCGTTGCAAATTATTTATTTTTGCTCCGACTCGATCTCGATGCCAACTTTTTATTATTTTTATGTTATACCACGATATTGTTATGTTAATGCAACAATGCTACTTAGCGTGTTTTAAGATACCTACTCTTTTAATACCTATCTTTTATTAATTGTAGTTTAAACCCATAAGGTAAATTAATAGTAATTTTAGTGTAAAGTAATGTTGTAAAACAATTACTTTCTTTTTCATTAAATGAATTTATTAACATTCGACTAATTTTAAACTTCGAATCAATTCATCCACCGGAGTTTTCCCCGTGTAGGGTGAAAAAAAAAGCTCTTGCATGTTTTTTGGCCAATAATCTTTTGCTGTTGTTTTACGAGAAAATGCTGCCAGCGATCTGCAATCGCGATATGCAATAAGCTGGACTTAACAGATTAATTATGTACAAGTATAACTCCCACGGTTCCTTGCAATAGACTGATGATGGCGTTGTGCACAAATGAAAAAGAGGAAACAAATGTCTCAAACAAGGTATTATTATGGAATATAAAATTTGTTTTTATTTGTCTTAAGACTCTTACGTAGGTATGTAACGCCTATACTTTACTAATTATACCACACTTTACTATACTTTACTTAAAATAACGAATTAATTTCGAGATATATTAACGGAGATGTCAATTGTCAATATTTCATCTCTAAGTCATGCAGCTTGAACCTATATAAATATGTATGTATGTGTAAAACACAAACACGTAAAAAGAAAACATGTGAAACGTACATTTTTCATAGTAGGTAACCTACTTAAATAACTACAAGCAAGTACAAACGAAAGTTTTGCCAAGTCATAATCATTATACATATTTCTAGACGTAAACTACCATTCAGTTATAAGTAAAGCAATTATTAGATTTAACATTGTAACTTGGAAGTAAGTTTTGAAATGCTAATAACTCGGTTATTAAATTAATTATAACACGAGTATCTTATGTTAATACCGCTTGCGTTTTACTTGTGACAGTGGATTTAATCTAGTTAAAAGCCGGTGGTTGGTACATTTTATTAGTGCCTGGTTTATGCTTGTGTAAGCTTCTAAACTTGGTGGGACAGACGCGTGTGGCCACCGCCTTAATTTTAAAATGGTATCTAACGTCTTCATCGTTTGCTTACAATTTGATTTGAACTAGCCGATCCCCGCGATTTCATCTGCATTTTAAAAGTAAAAAAATACATATTTAAAAATAAATCTCATCCCCCTTTTACGCGACGGCATGCACATGCACATGGAGCGCGCGATAATATTTTTTTCAAAAATAAAGTAGCCTATGTTACGCCTTAGACCTTCAGCTATCTTTCAGTGAAAGTCCCGTCAAAATCGGTCCAGCCATTTAGAAGATTACCTCAGCCAAACAGACAGACAGGCAGACATACATTCAGACAAACAGGCAAAAATAATTGCATTTTCGTTATAGGTATCGTGTATATTTTCATATGCATTAAGTAAAGAAATGTTATTTTAAAATCACAAACAGACACTTCAATTTTATTTATTTGTATATGTTATGGACCAAGTGATAAATGCGGGCATTTTTCATAATG